>JAPMOQ010014262.1:15436-31547 GCA_026543055.1 Argiope trifasciata
TTCATAACTTTTGAACTTAAATTTTAACTACACGAAAATTTATCTTTTTAATTAAATGCCATTTCAGAGAAAAATTGAACTAGATAATTTTGAATCCTTTATTTAAGAGCTCTCACTTGTTTTATGATTACAAAATTTCTGTCAGGGAATTAAATTCTTCAATTTTAGATATTTGCATTTTTTAAAGCTTCCAGAATGCATTTGAATCTAAATCTAGATATTCTGAATGTGTATGAAGAAAATATTTCTAATCTTCGAATTTTTCGCAGAAGTAATTGAGAGGCAAGGATGGCTACGTCATCGGTAGTTCATCTACTTCGTTGGTATAGACTCATGGATGAGAAGTGGAAAATCTTTCATTGTTTGCACTTTATTTATTATTGAATGGAAAAAAGCAATCAATGTTTATAGGATACAAACAATTTCCATGCATAATAGGAAATTTTCATGAACTCTAATCGAATACAAATCTTGAGTTTTATTGTTAAAATCCAAAATTTTCTCAGAAGAATAATATTTCTACTGAAGATTAATCTTCAATCTACGAATAAAATCCCTCATTTATCTCCGAACTGACGAAGAAAGTTAATCTTCTGGAACGAAGATAAACAAACTCGAATAGAATCAAATTAATCCTTAAAGAATTTTTTGACGTGTCATTTATTTGTAAAAATGCATTTTCATCAATTCTTTGCTGTATTTCTTTGTAGTAACGCAGAACAGTAAGTTGTTACAAGAGAAGTCCTCAAAGTGATGCTTATTTTAGCGTCTGATTATATTTAGGCTGCATCAATATGGTAAATACTATGGATTTTGCAAAAAAATTGAATACTACTAAAGAAAATGTCAGATAATACTGACATCTTTACATAAAACTTAGAGATTTTTGAATAAATTAAAAAAATCTTTTGCCTTTGGAAGATGGGTATCTTTTGAAAGTTTTGCTGAAAGAATAATTTGCAAAGAGACTATTTTCTTGACTCTAAATACAAATTCTAGAGACTCCATCTATTTTAGATGTCAGAAAATTAAAATGAACTAGGTGAGTTGTTAAACGAAACTGTCAAATTGTAACAAATTGTTCCAAACAAATTTGGTATATTTAAAAATCTTTCTTTTTACTAAGGTACTCATCAATTTCATTTCGTATGGTGTATGCTGATGCTAATTTCTTAAACTCATGCATGCAGCGCAGTTTCCTGTTCAGGTCTAGTTTTTATCGTTTGAAGATATCCATTGAGTGGATGTGAAGGAAACAGTTTTTGAATGATTGCACAGAAGAGCTAACAAGTTAAAGGAATGGTAAGCTTCTGTATTATAATAGTTCTAAAAAAGAATGTAATATAAATCAATATTGTGAGTTTACTGATCCGCTATCAAATTTAATGAGATTTTTATCTAAATCATTTTACATCGCAATAACTCACTGCGAGTATTTCTGTTCCAAAAGACAATGGCGAGATTCTTATAGTCTATATATCCATCTTCTAACCAGGAAAATTATATTATTCAGTCTCAATGATAATCAGTTTTAGAGTACACTATTTCAGATTTATTCTTCAGTTATTTGATTTTGAGAAACGTTCATAGTCTACACTTCCGTTTTACAGTATTGCTTAGAAATTTTATCCGACTAATACTAAAATTTACTTTTTCAGGACTCAAGACCATGAGCGAAAAAAATGTACTCTTGAATCAGTATGAAGCTCTTGTAATTCTCATCCTTCAAATAAATTGAAAATAGCCATAAAGATCTCGAAGGATAATTTATCAAAAGATCTCGAAGGATAATTTATACTAACTTCAACATGCTTCATTAAAGTACTTTGATATAAATATACTGAATGTAGAAAGAAATGTCTCTGTAAAGTGAAAATGGGATACTTCAGGAAATCAGCATTATTTTTGACAATCAGTGCATCTTTAAATGTTTTAATGAAAGAACCATTGACATTGAATATCTCGTAGTTTCAACGTTAGAAGGTGAAACCCAATATCGTCTTAACGCGTTAAAAATAGACCGAGTTGAAAGTAACCCAAGACTAGCAGAGTTGAGAGGGCGATGGCTGAAAAGAGAAGTTTTGTGAGGAAAGAAGACGAAATAAAATTGTATTGTATCAAGGTAATTTCTCCAAGAATCAAGTGGTGAATCTGTAATTTAAAAGAATGTCAATATGTACACAATCAAATTTTTAATCATTCCGAAAGTTATTATAAAAATTGTTAGTGGGTATTGCATGAATTTTTCTATTTGATTATGTGGTATTTTAAATGTATTTGTATGAACTGGTATTGCATTTATTACCCTGAAGTTAGGATTGAAAAAAAAAAAAAAAACTGTCGAGAATTGTTATACATATTGTGTTCCTTAAACATGATTTTAGTTTGGGCAATAATTTAGCGTAGTAATGAAAATTTTGATGCTATTAAGACAAGATGGTGCAAAATATTCTGAATTTTACGTAATCATGGAAATAATGTAACAGTATTGTTGATTACTTTGTGCTAATAGGTGGAGGAAAATTCTAACCATGTTAAAATCTAAAATTTTATAGTATTACTTCTCGTCTGTAATCCTGATTTACTTCTCCGGAACTATCAGTTATAGATGCAATTTTCTAAAATATGTAGTTATGAAAAAGCAATAGCCATAATCTATAATGTTTACCGTGCTTCAATTGCTATTTTATTTATAAATTTCATACTTTTATAGCTTTCTCAATTCATGCAACAGCTTCTGAAATTATTCCAAAAAGTTATTTCATAATTACTATAGCAAAAGAGTACAAATTTTTTATAGTGCCTTTTCAGGTATTCATTATAATTCAAGATTTATTGGAATTAAATAACTAAAACATTTTTAATAGATTACTTCTGAATGTTCCTAAAAATTTAAACTATCATCCTTCTGAATGATTTTACCGAATGACAGTGTTTGCTTAAATTCTGTTTGATAAATTTCAGACAAATATCAAAATTTCGGTTTAAAAAAACTCCTAAAAATTTGAAGTAAAATTATAGCTATTACCTGTTTTGTGCGATTAGAGCAATTCCTTTTATAGATGAGACATTTTGTAAATTTTAGACTCGATTAAATGCACAATAAGTTATATTGTTATATGGAAGCATGTGTAAAGACATCTTCCTCTATCTTGATCTAAACAAGTCAAATTTTAAACGTAGTCTTTTCTTATTTGATTTAATAATTCTAAAAAATGTTTCTAAATGTGTTCACTTTATGATCCTGTTTCCAAAAATTTTGTATTGTTTGAAAAGTTATATTTATGCTGTATGAAATAAAATGCTTCTCAACAGAATGAGTGTTAAAAAAAGCTAAGAAACTGAAGCAACGCTAAAAATCTTTAATTTTAATCTTGCTAAAGCAATTTTACTGCAAATGAAATGAGAAATTATTTAAGTTATCGCTGATCCTTAAAAATATGTATGCCCAAATGATTGTTGTATAGTGACAGAAAATTTTGATCAGCAAATTTTTAATGTGAAAGTAATTGTAAAGTTTTGTATTTCATTTCTCATGAAGATAATCCTGAAAATTATTAGTAACTCTAATGAAATGTAATTTAATTAAATGTAAATAAAATATTACACTATACGTACAATAATTAAATTGAACTATTTAACTTCAGATTAAACTTTACTTATCGCGTCTTTGTAAATCTGTTAGGGAATAATTATTCATTGCATCCATTTGTCCTTTTAGTTTTTTACACTTCGAATTTAAAATGCTGATTATCTGTTTATTAACAGAAGTATTTTAACTAAATCTAATTTTTGATGAGATCCCCCCGAAAAATATATTATTGTAAATTTTAATGATATTTAATTGATAATAAGTTCTTGAAAAAAGGATTATTAATTGGCTCGGCCGGCCAGTCAATTAAATAATCCTTTTTATTTTTCAAAATTATTAATTGATCATTATGGCTGATCACCATGGCGATCAATACGTTAGGGATAAAATAAGACGCGATGCTTTTGATGATGCAAAATCGTAATATTTAGCTTTTTAAGAATAAAATGCGGCATTTTCCTTGCCTATCTAAATATCGAATGGATGTGATGAATGGTAAATAGTCGTTAAAGATTAACTTTAATTTTTTTTACTATTAATACAGACATAGATTCAGAATTGTCACTTCTGGAATATATTTTGATGATTTATAGGAAAGTTATTTTAATTTTATAATTCATTTAATAGTTAAAGCAGCTGAAATTTTTGAATTAAATTCGCAAAGTTTTGAATTAATAGTATATTTGTATGTTAGAAATTCGTATCATAATACGATAATTTATGTGAATGTATTTTAAGTTATATAAATTTTCATGTTAATTTTTGCAAATTCTTGTCTTAATCCTCTAATTGGATACTCTTTGAAAATATTTATAATCAAATCCTTTCCAGCCAGTGATGCTTTTTAGTGCTTTTGAGTTTCCGCTTTTACTTTATGCTGCAGAAAATGATTGTATTTTGATGGTAGTAGGATAGGAATGAAGAAATAAATCTGTATTAAATTTAGGAAAATTTTGAATATGGAATTTTTAAAGATTGATATACTTTATTGTAGTTCAAATTATGTTAATTATCATACATTGTTAGAGAATTAAATATTAGTTAATTTTCGTATTTTTAACATTAGATATTTTATTTATTAAAATAAACAAATTGTGTGTGTACTGAATACTATTTAAATTTATATAATATATTCTTTATTGCTGTAATATTGTACATCCATCTCTATATTCTAATAATAAAGTTTTATTATATTTATATCTTTGTATTTTATTCAACACATTGGTTGTCACTCATGCCATTGACACCCCTTTTGTAACTCATATTTGCTATCTAATTTGGTAGATGTAGTAATCAAATTGGATGTAAGGTTTGTCACAAGCAGAGCCATGGGAGTAACATTACAATCTGTTACAAATAATTTTAATTTGTCGTATTAAGTATATTTCATTATTCATTTCCTACAAATTATGAATGCGAATTTTTTCTCCATAGAAGTGACGGTATTTTTAAATCTGTTCATAGAAACTATTCAATAACCATAAAAACCAGAACGGATGTTTAACCTGTTCTTGAAAAATTACAGCTAAAAGTAAAAATGCGTACTTAAAATGAAAAATTAATCATTTTAAATGTTTCTCATGATTTTGAGAATATAGGTTCGAGGTTGAGTTTAAAGAAAAACTTATCAAATTAGTTATGTTTACGAGTGAAATACGATAATATTTGATAATTAATTACTTTGTTTAATGCTATAATCATGAAAAGAAATATGGAGCTACCTTTTACGTTCATTTTGTGTCATATAATCTGTTAGATATTCCTCTAAATGGTTGAACTTTTGAGGCGTTGGAAATAATGAGGAATGATTATTGATTACAAAATTTCGCATTAAAAACTTTAATTTTATTTCGAACATTAAAAATATACATGGATCTTGAAAATGTGAAACAAATGAGATTTTGGCAAGTAAAGGACTTGTATTGCGGAGGATTTTCCCATGAATAAAATCCTTGTTGATATTGTACTTACAAATTAATGATGTCTATAATGGAATGAAAATGGTCATAACAGTAAATGCTCATTTATTTTTTAATGTATCCATTATTGTAGGCCATTAGACTCAAAACCTTGAGACTACGATTCAAAGCATATCAGTGACTGATGTAACTAGGGTAAGTAGTTGAGGAATAATATTTTTCATTTCTTTCACTTGTATACAACGGAATTTCGAAATTAGTGGTGTATTAGTCGATATAGCGGAAAATAAACCTGTAGGAGGGATATGCCTGAGCTCCTGTTTTAAAGAGGGTCATAAAAACAAAACAATAATTTAAAATATTTACATATTTTAGAGCCAAATCTGAAGCAATGGGAATAAAAAGGCTAGGAAAGGAGGAGAGCTCGTACCCTTTAAGCTTCCTATCGCATATAAAATAATAAATATGCATTACATTTTTGGATGCATTTTTTTTTCTTTCAAATAAATGTTTACAATTTTTTAATCATTTTTTTTCTGTACTTAAAGCTGAGAAATTTCTGTAATTTGTTTTGTTTTCTGAAACTAGTACTGCAAGATGAATTTAGTAACGTACGTTTTCAATGTTTGTCTAGGCACTTGTCAATGACATGGTCATGACAACTTGAAATTATCCGGTTTGCAATTGATAAAAGGAATTTAGAAAAATTCTTTGGAAATATAGTTTCTAAACTTTCCATCTCTATCGTATCAAATTCTATATGCTATTGTTAGAATTGTTCATTAAATCTTTTAGTACAATTATGTAGGCGAAGCTCTATATTGTCTAATTATATTCTTAAAATTGTTTGCTTGAAATAATCTGTGAATTCACAATCTTTTATGTTTGTATTGCTGCTATAAAACGCCTGTGCACTACACTACGTTCGTCTAATATAAACTTTAGTACTAGTTACTATATTTTTGTTAATATTTCGAACAGACAAAAATATGATCCACAATTCTTCTGGAAAGTTTGAGATCAAAAAATAAACCATTATGTTAAATAAGTTGATAAATTCGAAGTAACTAAAGGTAAAGGTACCTAAGATATTATGAAAAAAATATCAATTAGCAAAAACTTGCTTTATGAAGTGATATTTGCAACTCAATTTTCTGGTTTGCGTATTAATTCTTTACATGTTTAGTTTAGAATAAGTTGTGTATTTGCGTTCAATTAATGTAGTTTAAATCTGTTAATAGACATTCAGCAGCTGATTCTTTTTATAATTGTTACTATTTTTATTTCAGTAAAAACATTATTAAAAGGCAAAAGCATTATTTCATTAATATTTTTTTTTTTTTTTTGAGTATTGACAGATGATCCATTGTAAACCTTTTGGAATCTGGCAATGGTTTGTAACATATTCTGTTGAATTGAAAGAATAAAGTCGATGGAATTCTAAAATGCTTGGAGTATTTATTATGTTAGTTTTTAAGAATTTAAGATGCTTTTGCAAGCTATATTTTAAAGCTTAAGAAAACGGGAAGTATTCTAGAAAACATGCAAAAATTTATGTTGCAATTGTGGTTTTCTTCATAGTCAGCTTTGAGATGCTTTCATACATATAAACAAAACTTTATGAGGATGGCCAATGCAAACAAACGTTTCTTAAGCTATATACGAGTTTCTATTCTTTTTACAAAAGATTCAGAAAGTAGTATACAATATTTGTCATTTGAGACATTATGCAAATGTAAATTAAGTCAAAATCGAGAAAAGTTTCAATTTTTTTATATTGAATTTTGTGGTGGGATAACGGAACATTTTGATCTTATTTTGATTGTAAATTAAGAAGATAATGAAACATGTACAATTATAATATCCAAAGATCATTCGATTTCATAATTCTTATTTGTTAAATAATTAATGAATTTTTAGAATTTCATTTTATAAAAAATAATTGAAACCCTCTTCTAGGAGTTTCCTGTTATGAAAAGATGCTTCTCATTTATCAATCGGCAATTCTTTCAAATGCCTCGTTAAATTCTCAGGAATTATCTTGGCAGATCTATTTGGGAAAAGAAATGTATTTAATATTTTATCACCTTCATGACTTTTTTGGTAAATTTAAAACTGAACAAATGTATTAAGTATGTATATATATATACATATATATATATATATGTATATATTTATAAATGCTTCGAGCAAAGAGTTTTAGTGATTAGGAAATATATCCAATGCATTTGGACATCTCCAGAGTATTTGGTGTAACGTACGAAATCCTTCCACCTTCTGTATATATTGCATATTGATACATATGTTTAATCCTCAGTAAACTTCCTCTTCTGTATATATTTCCTATTCGTACATTTGTTTAATCCTCGATTAAGAATATTTTTTCCTTGCAATGTATATTTAAAGCAGTAAAATAAGGGAAAAATCGTATGAAAATAAAAATGGTAGGTAGTTAACTGTTTTTTTCATTCATAATATAAAGGAAAAGAGAATTCTTGCTATCAACCCAATGTTTCCAGTTAGTTTTTTTTATATCAGCTTTCCTTTATATTCTATTCTCAGCCGTTATTCATATAAGGTGCGCGAATTTCCAAACTTATGATGTTTAGAAAATAGTCTCTTCACACTTGGCGTGCTATGCTGGTGGGCGGTGATATAAACAAAAGATCCCTGGTGTCTATCAAGTGATGGAAGACGTTTCAAGCAAATTAAACGCGATTGATTTTATCTCAAGGTATTAATGAATGAAGAAAATTATAATGTTTAATATTTATTTCATTATGATAAAGGTACATTGTTCAGTAATCTAATTTGTGCATCAAAGTTCTATATTTTAACTGGGTTATTTTTTGGAAAAAATCTTTAATAATCTTGGCCACCAGACTGACAATAGGAAAACTTGCTTCATACCATAAAATTAATAGATCTTTTTTATTTGTTTGTTTAGGTAGCTGGATAGAAATACAGCGATTTGAGAGATTTATCTAAAAGAATTTTATTAAATAATAGAAGAAAATGCAAATCTAAAAGTAACTTGCGTATCCTATAAAAATGACATCCAGCTTTCTTTTTGATTATCTGTTTTGTCTTTTAAAGCGTATCTTATTAATCTCCAAGGGCTCTACATTTTGCTTTTTGCACTTTTCAAAATATTACAGGAGCATTAGTGTAGTCCGGGGAGAAGTGAATATTGTGAGAAAATTTCTATATTAATTATTTAAATTTAACCTTGCGGAGTTGTTTAAGTTAAGCGGAATAATACTGCAAAATGCATAGGAAATTAAATGATAGTTGCATTACTTATAATATATAATATTTTGAAGTTGGGAAATATTAATTTGGGCAGTGGAAAAGCCGAGTCCTTAACCAGGTTCACTGCTGAGGAGCATGTTAGATATTGTGAGAAACCCCCCTTTAGTGAGATATCTTCGTTTGCAAAAATAGAGTTGAATTAGCTTTTAATAACCCCCTCCAAACCATTCATGGTATTTCGTAAAAAATCCGGGTGGGCCTTCGGACTTTGACCCAGATTCCACCAAACTGCTTTCTCAGGTTTCTTCAGTGGCCATTTCGGATCCCTCATTTTTTGGCAAGGTCAGAAAATAAACACCTAGTGTCATTGGTGTACATCAGATATGGCCTCCCTCCCCATATTTTGGTTTGTTTGGGTTTTAACAAAGACGAAGTCCCCCCCGGATCCTCAACTGTTTTTGGATTTTTTTGGATTCATAGGGATTGTTCAGCTCTACTAGATGATCCCGAGATTGATGACAACAGCAACAACAATAAATTTGGAATTTTGCTTTGGAATTTTGAAATTGATTCTTGAAGATCTGTATTCGTACAAAATGTACCCATTTATATCTTTTTTAAAATACATATATGCTAATTTTATTTAGATAAGTTTTAAAAATTTACTGTTTTCTAGATTTCTTTCTATTTTTAACAAATTTTTGCTTTCTGATTTGCATTTTGCCATCATAACCTTAATTCTCTTTCTTTCTCTTTTGAAGAATGCATTTAATCAACAAGAAATGCGAGTTTCTGTATATTTTTATTTGATAAAAAGTTCATTACTTTTTGTTAAAATTTCTGATGTTTTGTATCTTTAAAGTCTTCTAATTACACTGATAGAAAAAAAATCCCAACACTAGGAATGAGCTGTGCTAGATAAACGAAATTTGGTAGGCGTGTTTATACATCTGAAAGATGACGTCTATTCAAATTTCGAGCTATGCGCATAAGTGTGGCGCTAGTAGCGACATTATGAACATGCAAATGAGGTTTGCTTTAAATAAGCGCTGTAAGGTTCGTGATCGTTATCTACAGTTGAGATTTGACGTAGTGGGTTAATGTTAGTCAAGTATACCTCTGAGAAGACGAAGAAGCCATTATCAACAGCTCACTGAGTTTGAAGGAGGTCGTGTTGTAGGGCTACGAGAAGGTGGGTTTTCTTTCCGCGATATTGCTGAAAGACTTGGCAGGAATGTATCCACTGTGAATGAGTATTGGCGGCAGGGGTCAAGGGAAGGTACTGCCTCAAGAAGACCAGGTTCCAGGTGGCCACGTGGTACTATTGGGAGGGAAGACCGTCGTATTCGGCGTATGGCTGTGGCTAATCGTACTGCGTCTGCAGCTTAAATTCGAGCTGCAGTTGGCACCACAGTGACACAACGAACTGTTACAAATCGGCTACTTCAAGGACATTTCCGAGCCAGACGCCCTGCACAGTGCATTCCACTGACTTCAAACTACTGCCGTTTGTGACGTGAGTGGTGTCAAGATAGAGCTCATTGGTGGACGGAGTGGAGATCTGTTGTGTTTTCTGATGAAAGCCGGTTCTGCCTTGGTCGCAGTGATAGCCGTTTTTTGGTTAGAAGGAGGCCAGGTGAACGCCTGCTAGTGACCTGTCAGCGGCTTTGACACACAGGGCCTACTCCTGGAGTTATGGTTTGGGGAGCATTTTCGTATGACAGCAGGAGCACTCTCGTGGTTATCCAAGCACCCTGACTGATACAACCTGTCTAGTGATACAACCTGTTGTGCTGCCATTCATGAACAGCATTCAAGGAGGTGTTTTCCAACAGGATAACGCTCGCCCTCATACCGCTGTTGTAACCCAACAAGGTCTACAGAGTGTCAACATGTTGCCTTGGCCTGCAGATCACCAGATCTTTCTCTAATCGAGCACTTATGGAACATCATTGGACGACAACTCCAGCGTTATCCACCACCAGCATAACCGTCCCTGCTTACCGCCCAAGTGCAACAGGCATGGAACTCCATCCCACAAACTGATATCCGACATCTGTACGACACAATGCATGCACGTTTGCATGCTTGCATTCAAAATTCTAGCGGTTACACCGGTTACTAATGTACCACCATTTCACATTTGAAATGGCTCTTCTCGTCAATGGCTCTACCAGTGACGTTGAAACTTTAATCAATTATATATGTTACCTAGACAAATGTATTCCTAAAATTTCATTACTCTTCAATAATTTTTTCTTGATGTTGGGATTTATTTTTTCATCAGTGTATTTCAACTTCACCAGAATGTTTGAAATGCATTTGTAACAATTTACGTATACAATCAGTGCGTGTAAAGAAAAACCCAATTAGACGTACTTGCGCATGACCCTTGATCAATTTTCTTGAGATCAACAACGCCGCAGGGACATGTTCCGCATACTTTCATCAACAAGTTTGTCCTTAAAGAAGGGATCTTAGTGCAACCATAGAGCAGGGATACTGATATATCAGCTCTATGGGTGCAACCTACAGCAAGGAAATGCTCCATAAACTGGGTCATATTGATACCAACATCTGCTGATGCAAATAAGGTGAAAATTACTGAAAACACCAACTATTTTATTCTTTTGTTCTAAGGGTTGTAAAAATATAGAAAAATATCATTATATATATATATATAAAGGAAATTCGTAAAATTATTTTATAAAAAGGTAGAATTGCTATTTCTCTTAAAGATTGTATTTGAGAATTCCTTTGGAAAATAATCGAGAATAAGTTGCTTTTAGATGTGAAATTTATCTTCTTATTTGTAGAACAGAAAAAAAAATCGTTGTTGGGGAAACATATTTAGTAGGTATTAGCAAAAGAAATTCTACTGATAAATTTTTCGTAGCATTCCAATAAATATTGTCAATTTTAATGGAAATAAAAGTACTTGTTCAGTCTATACCAGATGTTTTATTTAATCGAATAACAATCAGTTGTTAATAACAAAAAATGAGTGAAAACATATAAAAATTATATCACTGCATTAATTTAAAGAAAGCTTTGAGCAGTATTATAAGATTGAATGCTTAAACTACTTTTTAGATGAAATTTAAAGAAAATCACGGAGATTATCTTATTCTTAATTGATTAGATAATATTTTAATTGAATCATAAAAATATCGCACTAATAAATCTCTTTCTAGAAAGGGAAACTATTTCCAGCTATAAATTTGCTGTTTTCAATTAGAAATGAAATATACATATACACTTTAAAGTAAAGGTCAAATTCTCTAAATTGAATGTCGCAAATTATAAATTTGTTAAGATCAAGCATGTTTAAATCAACCAATAAAGACAATTTAAATAAATGGATTCTAAATATTATTTACGATGTTATTGCATACATATTTTATAAAATTATTTTTAAACAATAAAATTCATAATATATTTCATAAAAAATACTCATTTACGTTAATTTTTAATCAAAGAAAATTTGTAGAGTACTATTCTAATTATGAAATCGGATAAGTTTAAGTAAGAAAGATGACTCATAAAATTAGTTCGTAATTTATGAATTTAATTTTTTAAATTTCACTTTCTAACACAAATTATACGAGCAAATGATTTATGAAGAACTATACAAAAAATCATAGTTATTGAAAAGTATTAATCATCTAGTTTAAAATAATTGTTTTTTTAAAGACATACATACTGACTAAAGGCTTTGAATTTTTCTAGAAGAAATTCATATTGAATATCTTACCAAGAAACCAAGAAAAAATTATTGTATAGTAACGAAATTTTAGGAATACATTTGTCTAGGTAACATATTTAATTGATTAAAGTTTCAAGATCACAGGTAGAGCCGTTGGCGAGAAGAGCCATTTCAAATGTGAAATGTTGGTACATTAGTAACCGGTGTAACCGCCAGAATTTTGAATGCAAGCATGCAAACGCGCATGCATTCTGTCGTACAGGTGTCGGATATCAGTTTGTGGGATGGAGTTCCATGCCTGTTGTAGGGATGCAGGGACGGTTAATGCTGGTTGTGGATGACGCTGGAGTTGTCCTCCAATGATGTCCCATACGTGCACGATTGGAGAAAGATCTGGTGATCTAGCAGGCCAAGGCAACATGTTGACACTCTGTAGAGCATATTGGGTTACAACAGCGGTATGAGGGCGAGCGTTATCCTGTTGGAACCCCCCCCCCCCCCTTGAATGTTGTTCATGAATGGTAGTACAACAGGTTGTATCACTAGACTGACGTACAAATTTGCAGTCAGGGTGCGTGGGATAACCACGAGAGTGCTCCTGCTGTCATACGAAATTGCTCCCCAAACTATAACTGCAGGAGTAGGCCCTGTGTGTCAAGGCCGTAGACAGGTCACTAGCAGGCTTTCACCTGGCCTCCTTTTAACCAACAAACGGCTATCTCTGCGACCGAGGCAGAACGAAACTTACAGCGTTTATTTAAATCAAACCTCATTTGCATGTTCATAGTGTCGCTAATAGCGCCACACTTATGCGCGGAGCTCGAAATTTGAATCGTCGTCATCTTTCAGATGTATAAACACGCCTACCAAATTTCGTTTATCTAGCACAGCTCCTTCCTAGTGTTGGGATTTTTTTTCCATCAGTGTATATATAATGGTGCCTGACTGTGTATATAAACTTTATTGGAAAACAAAGATGTTACAGAATATTTATCTTGTTGCTAGCAGATGGTTAGCTAAAACAACTCTAGTTCCGACCAAAGTGAAATAAAGCGAAATGAACTACATTTATAAATTCAATTGCTTTCTATACAATTAAATTATTTTCGGGATTTCAAAATAACTTCATTATTATCGCACTTGCACAAAGTGAAAAAAAATCGAGTCATTGTGCAAAATTTCTTTTATACTCGTGTAACGAAAATTTCCGGCAGAAACATGTCATTTAAAGTATAGAAACGGAAGGAACGCTGACAGTTTTTGATATTTTAGACATTTATTATTATTATTATACCTTTCCACCCTTTCAGCATAAAATAATTGCAATGCAGTTTTGCTTTCAACAAAGATTGACATATTTATGAAAAAAATTATGTATGAAATCGAAATCATTCGTATTGAAAGTTTCATGTATATACTTTAGTAATAAAGCCATAAAATTTTATTTTGATTCGACATTTTACGAGAAATTTTGTTAAACTGAACTAATACTTCGTTTATGTGACTCTTTGTCCTGAAGCTAAAAAATTTGACGCACACACGCACACACACACACTCAATATATAATATATTGGCAAAGGACTAAGATATGCACCCCGAAGTAATTTTTTGAAATATTAAGTATAAAATATTATAGTAGAATTATATATTACATCAGCGTGTTGCTATTACATTGGCAAAAACTGAAATTAACTCACATGTAAATTAAATATAGAAAATTGTCATTTTCCTCACGGGACTCTAAGAAGTAAAATAAACATAAAATATAATATTTTTTTTAGAAAAATAATTGCAAGATAATATTTCGATGAACTCTAAAAATATCTATATTATTAAGTTAATAATTCTTTATTATTATTTTGTAATAATTAATGCAAATATGGTATGTTTATAAATATAGGATAACCTGCATCTAATTTAGTAGTTAGTAATAGGCATATGAATATAATATGAAAAAAAGATCAAATAAGGTAAAGAATAATATTTTATGCAGGTGAAGTAAATACGTATTTTGATAAAATGCAAATTTCATAATTTTATGCAGGATCTTGTCCGTATGAGTTGTATTTAGTATAATATTATTGAAACTCTAACATTTTAAATGGATAGATTCACTTTTTTGTGACTGAAACTTAATGAATTTAAATTACTGAATTTAGTTGCGAAATTTGAACATTACAATCAAATAAAAATGGAGCACTTTTAGATGTCTTCATTGACGGTCTCAAAGAAAATACACCAATGACTGACCGAAGTTTCTTTAAAGCAGATAAATCTAAAATTTCAAGCTTGAGAAGGAAATGCTTTTTATTATATAAAAGTTGGAGCATCAAGAAAATTTTACTGAATATGATTCCTTAGAAAAAATGTATAAAATATAAGCTTGTTCAGAATTGCATTTATTAGCAAACAAAATAAAATATTTTTAATAATAACACTTAAACATTTTGAAAAAGAAGATAAAAACCTAATTTATAATGGGCCAAAGAAATTTTTATTGAATAATTTTTTTTGTGATATTGCTTAAATAGTAAAAATTTTTGCAGTGCAATGTTTAACGTTAAGCGATTTTGCTTTCGTACTCAATTGTATTTTTAATATATGTATTTGATTTCAATAAAATCTTTTTGTATTAATTGGTTTAATACATTCTCCTTCAAATTAAAGTTCAGATTTTAGAGATACTGACAAAAAATCAGAGATACTCAGAGTAAATTGAAAGAACAGAGTGAAGTATCTGAAATATTAGGAGTTATATAGCTATAAAAATATTTAGCTGAAAAAACTATTAAGGGATCACGTGACATAAAATATCTGATTGAAAATTTTAGCAAGTTTTACTCCCAGTAAACCAAAAGTGCCTAATAACAAATAATCATTAAAAATTGAATCAATATTTCCATTTTTGATCATTTCAGTAACTAAAAATGTTCAATGTTAGTTTGTTAATTTTCTTTTTTAGTTTTTAGAAATAATACATTCCATCAATAAAAGTGGCCAAATTTTTATATTATCCCACTGAATTGTTATCAAAGTATTGCAAGAAAATTTGAAGAAAAAAATCATCTGTATTTTTGTGTTTTAAATAACTATTTAAATCAAATATAACTTATGTTGTTTCATAAAAGGCATAATGTGGAGAAGAGAAAATTCTTATTATCTTAGAAGGGGGGATTTTTGTTATCTCGTGAATTCAATGCGGAAAATAATTGATATAAAATAAATTATCTATTTTAAGAAATTCTAGTAACTCCGGAGAATTCAAACTTCTGAAGGGTTTTTCTTTTTTGGGTCACACATTATTTATAAAATCAAACCTGATTCTTTATTTTTAGTGTAGAGACCTATCTAAATAAAAAGAAGTTTGACAAAAGTTATTGGAAAAAAAACGAGATTATTAATAAGAGCTTAATTTTTTAACGTATATATTCATTCCTACATTAAATAAAAATATTACATTCATTCTTACATTAAATAAAAATATTGCTTTCAAGCTTAATTATTACATCTATTTAAGAATTGAATTTTCAGGATAGTTGGATTTCAAAGGAGCATGATTTTTCAACTGTTTATGACACTGTGTATAACTTGAAAAATCTTTTTAAGTTTTACTAAAAATACATAATAAAATTATTTTGCTAA
>JAPMOQ010014262.1:31947-68399 GCA_026543055.1 Argiope trifasciata
TCTGAAAATATCCTGATATTTTCAGATTAATATTTTGTTTTCGAACTTCTCCTTAAGTTCAGAACTGATTTTAAATTTCAACCATATAAAGAATGAATGATGAATCCTGAATTTCACAGTCAATATGATTCTTCAGTGGCTGGGACAATTGATAAAGAAGTATTTTATTTATAGTCATCGATAATTTCTTTGGTTTTCGTCAATATCTCTGCCTGCTGTGTGCAATACGTACAAGCAAATAAAGTGACTCATGTACTCTGAAAAATATAGCACTATTGTTTTTTGTTCAGAGCGTGCATATTTTTTAATCAAATGTCCCGATATATGTGACAATGTATTATCAATTTATCATATTAAAAGTAAATATTTCTTGAATTCGATCATTTGTTGTAAAATTTTTAATTGCCCATATACGAAGGATAGCCTTTTTTTCTGTTTTATTTCAATTAAGAATCAATAAAGAATTATAAACAAATTTTAAAAAACTTGCATTTCAATATCAGGAAAAATTAGAAAAATATTGGCATAATAAGGGGCTGATTTTCTAATTGCTTTGTAGGCGAAGCTAAATTACGAAAATTTTCTACAAAAATAATTTTTAAAAGAAATGTGAACTTTTAAGTCGTTAAAGTGAATTGTATAAATTATCAGAAATATGCTAAATACCCTTGTATACTAATCAATAATATAAATAATTTAAATTGCATTATATTAGGTACTGAAATACTAATTTCTTTTATTACTTTTTCATATTATCTGCTCAAATATTAGAGCTGCTTGCTATATATAGCTTATATGGTTATTATGTAGCTTTTCTAATTCTGCATAAATAAAAGTATTCAGATACCGAGAAACAGAGACAAATAGTCAAATTTATGATTATTAATTCTATATGAACTTTCGATCGCTTATCTGAACTAAATGAATTTAACACACCTTTATGTTTTGCTTATTTTAAAGTATTAACTGCTGATTTGACATTTAGTCATCTTTTGATACAATGACCTATACCATTAAATGAGTATGATTATCTGCTAGTCTTCTAAATGTTTTCAGCAGAATTTCATAGCATTAATTTAAGAGAAAATATGTGCAATTCATGTAAAGAAACATATTTAAAAAGTGTAAATCTGAAAGTGTCTAAATAATATTTATACCTTTATTCACTTATCTTTGTATATATCTCTGTATATAAAGCATATGAAAAAGATAATAATACTTTTTAATAAAAGCACTCAAACTATATTTAGGATAGTTAATATAATTTTTATAATAGCTAAGAAATAAAATAATATTTTTAAATTACATTATTAACAACAAGATTTGGATTTTTATTTAATATTATTTGTAAAGAGCATTTTTAAAAAGTGCAGCAATTTAAAATTTAGTTGCATTTTTCTTACACCATTAAATTTATTTCAAGCTGTCATCAGACAAATAGTAGGTTTTATATAACAGCAAAAATTGAAAGCGTCTTTTTTAAAACTATTGATTTGCGAATCGGAACGGGATAATCAAAGTAAAAGCAATACAGCATCTGGAGCAATTCAGCTGTTGGCGGAAGGATCACAATTGAAAGAAATATTTTTCTTTATAAAGTGTTCATATATAATTTGTGTAAATAGAGTAGCATTCAATGCAGCTAAATTTTATATTATTGCAGGTTAAACTTCAGTGACTTTTGGTAAGTTGTGTTGGAATGTCTTTGAAATAATTCCATCTATTTCCTCTCCTTTTAAAAAGTTAAAAAAGAGTAATGAATATATATCATTACATTGAAAAGATAAAAAAGATACAAGCGTAATTGTTAAGTATCAATAAAAGTGCATTTAAACCTATAATTATCAATTTTTTATAGTATTAATAGGATGATGTATATATGATTATATATTATCACAATTGATTATTGAGATGTGACTATGTTATTTTTATTGTGTGGACAATGAAACTCCATTACTTTAGATTTTTACCCAATTATATAAAAGAGGATGATGCAGTATTTCAAAGAATAATGATTAAGAAAAAAATTACCATGTCATCTTGCATTATTATTGAAAGTCATTCAATTACTCTTTTTTGTTTTTCTTCTGAATAATATCGATTTATTTTACCCAGATTGAATTGATAATATCCTATACTTATAAACAAAATGTGAGAAGTGCATTTTAATTGACCATCAGTGTGTATTTTAAAAGTTATTTTATAGATATATAACTGCAATAAATATCAAAGATTTATTTGGATTTTTAAATTAGTATTTGATTAAAATTAGAATTTAATTTCTGATCATTAGTTTTCATCGAAACAAACACTGAACAGCCATTTTACTTGTTAACATATTTGTAACAAAAATTTATCGGTAAAAAGAAAATAAAATTATAAACGAATACAATAATTTTCTTTCTGTGAAACAATTTCTGTACGGAAAAGACAGAATAATTTATTTAAAACAAGCTAAATTGCCTGTCCATTTACTTGTTTTGATTTAAAGCATTATTTCAGTTCTACCTAATTATTAGCTTTACATGAACTTTACAATTACGTAGGGTGATTCAAAAAAGTATACAAGTTAAGGAAAAGGCTTTATCCACAATAAACGCATGATACAAATGGTAATTAAGAGACATATGTGGCGGTCACTTTTCTATTTAATCACCAAACTGTTCAAGCCTTTATCACACCACTGGACGAATTTGAAAACCCATCTTGGTAATAATCAAGTTCCTGGCTACTGAGGAAGTTCTTGACACCTTTTCGAATACCATCTTGTTTCGGATAAGAGTTTTTTAAATTCCGGAAAAAGGAAATAGTCACTGGGAGTCAAATCAGGCTGTACTGGGAAACTCCCGACCTCCCTCTTATTCGCTGCCACCAAAATTTATATATCCATCCTCAGAAGCCGAATTTAAAAAAAGTGTTTTAATGATTAAAAACGTTCCTAATATTTTAATAATAAAGCCGGAAAAAAAGAAAAACCCTTTATTTTCGTGTTTAGTGTAAAAAAATTTCAGACGCTCTAGAGCGTCAGTGGCACCTCACGTTTAACTTATTATCTGTATGCCACTGACGCTCTGGCGCGTCTCATCATTTTTCTGCGAAATTATTGACACATTATATAAAGTCACAGTTTAAAAGAAATAAAACGTTTAATTGGATAAAGAGAAGTGAAATTTATGAAAAATTATAAAATGTAACAGTAAAATATAAATATGTATAAATGTAAATGTAAGATTATAAAATGTAACAAATATTGTATAATATGCATAAACAACATAATAGAAAATGAAAAAAAAATTAAACTTATTACAAACAAAATGTCAGTGTAGAACAGTACTGCATAAATATATTATCCTTTTCTTAGGCTGTGAAGGTCCTGCAATACTTGTACTGTCCGCCATTTTTAAAAATGCACAAAAAATTTTTTTAACACAAAATTTAAAAACCACGCACTGAAAATATAAAAATAATGCTTCACTAACGTGCCACAAAAACCTCATTGTTCAACCTCCAAATCCGAACTAAAACTAAAGCAGTTTACTTATCATACTCGATTGTCGCCCCAGAGCGTTGCCGGCATGGGAGGTAGCGCAATGCTGACGCGCCAGCGCGTCAGTGGCAGCGAATGTGTTAAACGTTGCCAGCAATCGCTCTGCATATTTCAAAAGAACGACATCTTTTCGTCACCTGTTGTCTGCTGATTTCTTCACTCCCTGTTCACTTCACTGATTTGTCTGTGAATGTTCGATGGATACACATTCTTGGCCAATAGAAATCGTATCACGGCTCACACCTCTGTAAAAACTTCTTCTCTAGACGTCTTGCCATTACTCTCGCTGTTTCAGGTCTCAGTACTAACACTATCTGCTCGAACGACCGATCTAAGATAACTAGGGACATCAGTCACCACTCTAAATAACATTATTCCCCTTCGCAATTTCTACCTTCCAAATAGTGCTGTGTGTAAATTTTTTTTTTTGCATCACCCTTCGTAATTATTTTGTTAAACCAATGAACCATTGCATTATCTTCAAAGCTTTCATATGATATCAACAAAAGAAATGCCTGCTGATTTTATATGCATCATGTCGAAACAAAGGTACTATGGAAATTCTTTTCAGTTATTCTTCCCCTGAGAAATTAATGATTCTCCATCAAGCGATGGCTACTAATTAATCTGTCAAAGTTCAAGTTGACAATGTGTAAATATTGAGTACTTATAACTTCATTTTACAGATCAAAATAAGCAAAATGATGAAGTACTTGGCAATGCTATTATTCCTCGCTTTAAGCTCTACAACTTACGCAGGAGAAATACAGCGGTTCTTCCAATTGTTCACGGAAGTCGGATGAGCAAAGACTCATAATTCTATGGCCATGAATGAACCCATGTCATTGTGCGGGCAGTGTGTCAGAATGATACTTAGTGTGACTAAAGTGAATGATCCAAGTGAGAACTTTTTTTTTATCATCAGTAGTTTTTACTTTCTCGTGTATGTAGGGAGCAAAATAATCGTTAAAAATTTCGAACTCTAGATTTCGACGAATATCTTCGTTTTAGACCTAACTGGGTTCGAAAAACATTATTTTAAAAATTATCTATCTGCGACAAAGGTAACTTAAAATTGCTTTGATTTCAACAGTTGGAAATTTTCATATGGTCTTTACATAAACTTTCGCAGATTTCTCTCAGATTTTAAAAGTACAATCTGCTGAGAGAATGTCTGTATGTCCGACTGTTCGAATATAAATTAACGCGATATTTACAATACTTATAAGAGAGTTAGAAATATAAGATTCGATACACAGATTTAACATCTACAGTGCAGACATTTTATTTAATTTAGCTATATTAACGTCCCGTTTAAAGCAACACGAGGGCTATTTTGGGACGGACCTTGTTATTTTGAACCACGGTCAGATGACGAGGACGACGCCTGAACTGGCACCCCCCTCTCCATTCCACACCACACCAGCGGGAGGACGTTTGGCCTGACAGATTTAACGTGCAAGAGACCCCCTCACACGACGGCTCTTTGGTAGAATCGAGTTTCGAACCTGAAACCCTCCGGTTGGTTCCGAAGCCGAGATCTTACCATCAGGCCACCGTGGCCCCACAGTGCAGACATGTGTCGAATTGTGAGTCAAAGTCAGCTACGTGGTGACGCTTGGTTATCAATATTTTCAGAAACTCGTAAACGAAATAATTCAAAATCGCAGTGACTTAAATATATCTAATTTGGTGTCGGATTTTGTGACTATAAGAGCAGTTTTGTGTGAAATCTTTTTTTCAAAGGACTGAAAAAAGAAACTGTCTAAAACACAAATTCGATTTTAGTATACTATTAATGGTATGTTTGGGTTTAAACACCCCAAAATCCACCAAGGTTCACACGTTAAATTTAGTAAAAAATGCTAAATAGACATTTTAAGGTTAAAGGTTAATCTATATAAATAAAAGTGAATGTTTGTCTGTATGTCTCTTATAATTGGTAGTATCACTCATTTGATTGCGATGAAACTTTGAATACTTATTACTTGCACTTACGCGATAGCTATAGGCACAATACAATTAGCGAATATATAAAAAATATTTTCATATCTATTTACCGCATCTGTTAAACAAAGATTAACATCCAAACAACTTCCCAAGGAGACAACAGATTCAGTAAATATGCTAAATCAAAGCTAGAGGTTAATATTTCGTAGTTAGTAAACTGAAATGCTATGCCAGTCATTTTCTGAGGTAACAACTTTATTTGATAGTTTGCGAAAAAGTTTTGGGATAATCACTCCTATAGGATCGAAATTTTAACTAGACATTTAATAAATTTTAGAGACTTTTCATAATAACTTCCGAAAATATTATTGTACAATTATTTTTGCACCATCTTAGTTTTTTAAAAAAAATCTTTTCTTCAACTATATTAAAATTTTATGGTATAAATATATTTTCTATGCTTAATTAATTTTAAAAGAAAATATTTTAATCACATTTTCTAATATTAAACAAATGACGAGATGGTGGTGGTGAGTGGGTCTAATGCCACTTGGTCATGGACCTCTTTCGAATTAAGGCAGAAGTGGACGCCTTTTGTTATTAACGAGCAACGTTACGGCGAAAGTACGACTTCGCTTGAATGCTCACGACCAACCCATCTTAGGGGGCGGCCGAACTCATTCATACGCTCATTCATCCATATGCAAGTCAGAATTTAGATCCAAATCAGAGACCGTCTCATCCCTGATTCGATACCCCTGGAGGTGTAATTTGTTATGGGTACTTGGAGGACTTTGAAGTCACGGCATATTTAACGTGCCTCAACTGCCATTAGTCAATATGATGGTCTTTGGGCAAGACGAGGACAGAACTCAATACCTTTCGGTTACGAGACTGACGCTCTACCAACCAAGCTACCACCGCCCACGGGATACAATAGTTTATCTCGTTATCATTCTAAAAGAACACCAAGCTTTGTAATTCTTAAAAAATACAAAATATAATATATAATAATAAAAGTTTGTTTGTAAAATAGAATAATCAAAATAAAATAAATACTATTTATGCTTCTCCTTTATTTCAATGAAAGTATTCATTGTCGATAAGATAAGATTGATTTTAAGATGAGGAATATTAACCAAAAATTTTAAGATTAACCTCTAATATCAATATTTTTATATTTCATAAAACCCGTCTGAGATATTTGTGTTTTTCACTACTGTCATAGATCATAGACTCAAATTTTTTCTCTTAGCTGTGAAAGTTGGGCTAGATAAACTGGAAGAATTTATTGAAACCATATAATTAAATTCAAAAAGGCATAACTGTTGGTTGCCCTAATTATATACAGTATTGTTTCTGATATCTGCAATCCCTTATTTTGCCTAGCAAAATTGAGAATATACAGGTAAATTTTTTAAAACCTTAAATAAGTTAAAAGCAATAAAATAATTTTAAACTGATAAATAAAATTTAGCTTTGAATTTCAAAACTAGAATTATTGACCTACTGTTAATAATAGTTGTTTTCTTTAATTAGGTATACAATGATCAATCATGAAGGGGTTTGAAGGTTTGAACGAAGATATGAAATTGAATATATATATTTCACAAAGACAAAATGCTGACAATAGAAAAACTAAAATTGTAAACGTTTTATATAAACCATGCATAGAACTATAAATAAATAATTTTATTTCTTTATATCAATGTCTTTAATTATGCATCCCAATTAAGTTGATACACTAAATAATAAATCGAGGATTTTATTATTGTGTTTTATTTTAATTAATTCCTCATGTTTACTTTATTTCAAAATTAATTTTCGGAAAAAAACAGCATTGATGCACAAATTTTTATTTTAAAAATAATATAAATAAAAAAGATGCAAGATAAAAAATAAGAATTTTATTCAGTTTTTTTTTCAATTGATTTGGAAAATAATTCAATGAATTATTTATAATTTTTAAACGTTTTGATACCGAGGATGTGATAAACAATTACTTTCGAATGATAATTTTATACATTTCCATTGCAGTAATGCATTACGTTTTGCAACCTTGTTACTTCTATGATAATTCTCAAACTTTCATGATAAATAGAATTGGAAAAAATTATGCTAGCGGAAATGTAAAAACGTAATTATTTGCAAAGTTTCATTTGCATCTTCGAACAATTTATAATCTTTGAATATAAAATCATAGACAATATGCGAAATTAGGCATGAGAAATAATGAGTATACTACTACTTTCATAACACGTATGGATATAAAATAAAATATTTATATGCAGCAAATATTTGTTTCTACAGTAATAAATATTTTACGAAGTATTCTTGTGAGAAATTAAATGGGTTTTGATTTTCATTTGTCTCAATTCATATTAATGAAAGTAATCTAACTTGGTAAAGCTGACTTTATAATCTCTTTTTATGGAAACAGCGAGATACGAGAAATTTCAACTTAATTAAGGTTAACAGAGAAAGTATAAATAAATAACGAATTTTGAAGTGGAGCAGTTTTAGCTTTAAAAAATAATTAACTGTCCTATAAGGATTAACAAATAACTTATAATAAGAAAAAATTCTTATAAAAACAAAAAAAAATATATATAGCGAAAGGGGATGATTCTTGGATCAGTGTTCTTAATGATGACTCATGCAACAATCGGTTTCTGCTCATCTGCTAGATGAAATACAATTTCAGTGGATTAGAGATCCCAACCCGTAAAATAAAAACCATTAACACCATTAACGTAGGATCTTAGCTAATTCAAAAGCTAAGGATGTTACGACGCCATTCATTGAAGAAGTATACAAGCAAGCAAATAAAACCTCAAACTTTCTCGTATGCTCTCTAACAAATTTATCATGCCAGAGAATGCCTTGCATGGCATGGAAGTTCAAAAGTTAGTTGCGAAATACTAACTTTTGGTTGGCATTTAGCATTTTTACTAAAACTATCATTTCAATCTTGGCGAAGTTTTTGGCCATTTAAACTGGACAACGCATTAATAATATCCAAAAATCGAATTTGATCTTTAGATGTGTTTTTTCAAACCGATTAGAAGCAGAATTTAGCACAGACCTTCAACTGTAGTCACAAAATCATTCACTATATTTTGTATATTTTAGTCCTTCCGGTATTAATTAATCGTGTTTACATACTTGTGAAAGTATAGACCGACAAACAATGGACCCCTTCAAGATTTGGCTCAAAACGTCACAGTTGTCTACACTATACATGATAAATCTGCTTACCGAATATTATTCATCTAACTCTCTTTGTTTAGTAGTTATCGTGTTAATTTATAATCGAACATCCGATTGAAGGATTTCTTCTGAACTCATTTTACCCAAAATTCAATAGAAATCTACGAATTTAGTGTAAAGACAGTGTACTAAATCTCAATCGTCTATCTCAAAGTGGTTTTGAGTTATCTCTGACTCAAATTTTCCCAATAGTGTGTTTTTCGAATTCAGGAAAATATAAAGCATAGTGATTCAACTAAATTTCGAGTTCAATTTTTTCATGATTACTATACTGTTTTTATACTACGTGGACGAGAAAGTGAAAAAAAGCTACGTTATAATTATAAAAATCAATCCAAATGATAATTACATTATTGATTTTCTTAGGAATTTCTCACGAAGTCATGCTAATATATTTCATTAAAGACTAATCAAGAATCGAATCCATATTTTTTCATTGTGTTTCTTCATTAACTACTATCTTCTTGGACCATTACTTTTCAATGACCCGGAAAGAAAAAAATACCTAGAGATAATATACAGGTTTATCACTACGTATACTGAATAAATGAGCTTATTTTCCTCGCCATGGTTTTAGTTTTCTACAATGGCGAGGAAAGATCTAGATATAGCATTCTTATTTAAAATTTATCATAGTAAATATTGTAAATTTTCATTTCATGCTACTTTTGAATGCAAATCTATATAAGAGATGATGCAATATACAATTGTAATTTCCTCTTCCTTCTGCTGTGGCGCCAGCTGCAAATCTTTGGAAGAAGAGAGCAATTTGTTCCAGAAAATTCCAGTTCTTTACATTCTAATGGAACCATATCTTTAGTCGAGTTATATTTCGTAGATCTATTCACGATTTGATAGTTTTATTTGTGGTTTCTGCAGTATTTGAAATGCCTTGAATATTCCTTAATGCGATATTTTGCGACTTAAAATGGCGTTTTAGATTATTTAGTATATCCAATTTAAATTTGTTTTGATATTCAGGAAAACAGATGCTGAACTGGTAAGCATTTATAATTTGTTAATAAGTAATTTTATTTGCTTAAATTTAGTGATTAACTTCAATTTAGTTTATTCATTCTTCATATATTAAAGATTATGGCAAATGTTAGCCAAATAAAATCTTTTTGTCAGTAATTATTATGCTTTAAAGTATATTGAAAGGTATGCATCACAAGAAAACATATTTTATTGCTTGTAGGTATACTTATTACAGAGTAAAAAATAGATGATAGAAAGAAGTATTTTTTACCCTTGAAATTTGTTATTATGGAAATTTCAACTGGCTTAAAAAACAAATATCAAAATTCCTTAATCATTTCAGTTAAAGTTAGGATTTATTGTCTTCAAAAAATTTCTACTTCATATCAAGCTTGCTTTGGAAAATTAGATAATAAATTCTTCGAAGCAAAGACTTCTTGGTCATAATTGTATAATTTTAAATACAAAAAAATTTACCACAAATGAACTTAAGTTATGTATTTATATACGCAATACGAGCCCCCCCCCCAATTTTAGAGCTTTGTTTTTAAGGGAAATTGAAAATTAAAAGAAAAAAACGCGGCTGTTATCAGATATTTTTATTTGCATACTAACACTTTGCCCTCGAAAGGCGATTCTTATTCACTAAATGATTTAATGCACAATTCGAGAGGTTACTCGCTCACCATTTTGTTTGACGTAGTAATTCGATACGCAACTATACATATAATTTCTTTTAAAAAATTCGTCATACAAATGAAATATTTCATATGGTTTTACATATTAATAAAATGGGTGAATACAAGTTTTATATATGGTAAATTGTGTAAAATTTTAAGTTAGTGGAAAGAAATCTAAATGGCTACAAACATCTTAAATTGCTGGTTCTTCAGCACGAAAACTGCTTCGATGGCAAAGGGATAGTAATGACCAAATATAAATATCCTTTATAATGATAAATATTTTACGGAACTAACGTTGAAAATATACTTCCCTAAACTGTTTACTTCTATTTTTATGAAAGTACATTCCGGAACTTTGTATACTTTTGTTCGAGTATTTGGAGGAATTGATCCACATACAAATGAATAACCCTCATAAAATTTTGCCTCGCAGCTTAAATATTAATTCTTTGACTAGAATATCAGAATTTGACTGTAAAAGAATGTTAAGTTAACCGATGTTTAAAGAATGTTTTTCGAAATATGAGTATGAGTATGAATATGAAATTTTCTATATAGAAGTCATGGAATTTAACTGGAGATGATTCGGGTAACCGGAAACCCGATAATCGAATTCCAGTTAACCGAAATTTCTACTTCTCTTAATATGTAATTTATCTATCATTCACAGTAAGTGTTGTAAATATTTATATGTATTTATAGAGCTCATTTAAATTTTTTTGGTAAAGAATTCTTCATAACTTTTATTTGAATTTTTGAGAATTTCCTTTTCTATGCAGAAGATAGTTTTACGATTTGAAGATCAAAATTATTAATGTGCAGTATTTGATTAAAAATATATTTTCAAGAAATTGGATTTAAATATTTTTCCTAAAACAACTTGAACAATTGATTTTAAATCTATTGATTTAATACATTTTAATCCAATAGAATTAGAAATATTGTTTGTTAGGATTCCAACTAAAAACTTATAAATCATTCATATCAAAGTTTGCATTGCCCTCATAACTTCAAAAAATTTTTCACTTTTATCAACAGTAGACTTGTAGGTTGAAACCCTATAATTGCGGTTTTTGATTCTGGTCCCTAAGGCTGGTAATATTATATTTTCCCGACTTCATTAGGCCAGATTGCATCAGCTAAATGACATCAGTATTGAAGAAATCAGAAGAAATGAGTGTTTTGTCACTTTATAGAAAGAATGTAAACTTAAAAGCAACATGTTAAAAATATCCAATATTTTGAAAAATGTAAAACATTTATTGATAAATTGAAATTTGATAATTTTTGCTTTGTCTCACATTGGCAAATAAAATAACTGATTATTTCATATTTTGTTACTTTATTGTAAATGGATTTTGCGGTAAGGGGATAAGGTCTTGGCTCTCGAGCCAAAGGGTTTCAAGACGATATTCCACAGAATGACCGTCGTGTAAGGAGGTCTATCGCACGTCGAATTCGGCAGGATCACATGTCCTCCCTCTGTTGTGGTGTGAAGAGGGAGGTGCCAGCTCAAGTGTTGTACTCGTTATCTGATCACGATTCAAAATTACGAGGTCCGTATCAAAAGTGTTTTAATTCATAAACAATTAAAACGGGACATTGGCAGGAACTACGATCACATGTTATTTTTTATTTCTATAAATGTATCAGAAATTGCTAAAATTTAAAAAGACGAAAGCAATCATTGAATTGATATCAGCGCATATTGTTTTTGAATTTTTGAAAAGCATACAAATATTTCTTTTGAAGATAATATCTCCATTTTTAGTAAGGAAAAACATGAAACATTTTTAAAAATTAAAATTCCAAAGATTAAAAAATATTTTTTTATCTGTTGTCTGTCATTTAGCTATGTGTTTAAGAAGAGAAGGAATGTAGAAGTCTCGCTTATCACTGAATGTGTATAATTTTCTTCTTAATCGTTTAAGGAGCAGAAGGAAGGAAATGTACAGGATTTTAAATCATCGACGTTACCAAACTTTTAACTATAAAAGGCTTTCCGTGAAGTTTATAAACAATTGAAATGAATTTTGGTAGTATTTGTGGATAAGTTGGATTTCCGATTGGGAAGTCTTTACGGTAAATAAATAAGTAAAGGAAATTTAGAGACGTTATATCATGCACTCGAAATTTTGTTTAAAATAAATTATAAATTTCCGAAACCAGTGCAGAATGACTTTCAGAATCATGCAATGCCAGAAAAGATAGGAAGGTTAAAAATTTAAAAACTTGAAATTTCATTGTATAGCTAGCTTTAAAATACTAACACGTATTTCCAAATAAGACAAAAATGTTGATTAATTATACGGATAAAACTAGTGCAAATTCTTATATTAGTTATCTATATACCACGAATTGCTGCACGTTTTATGTGGTTATTGCTTAATTAGCAACTAAATATGCACAACTGAAATTTTTATTATATGCGCAGTAAATTTTTTCCTTTCCATTTTGCAGGAAAATAAGGAATTCCAAATTAAAAAAATCATTGCAAGTCACCTTCAAGTACGAAATTTCAAGAACTCTTCAGGTCTTCAATAGGAAAACACGGCTCTCTCAATCTACAGTGCCAGATGCAAATTGTCTTTAAAGGTATCATTGTTTCTATCAACGATGGCCATGTGGACAGAAAGCATGACAATCAATTGATGTTTTGTCATGTTCGACAATCAAAAGTTCGTTCATAACAGTTTAGCCTTTTTCCCACTCAACAGCCATATCTCTGTAATGTTCGAAGATGAAGAATATTTCTTCAGTATTTATTTGGAAACTAGTATTTCAGATTCAAATGCAATTTAGAAGCTTTCGAATTAATCAACCTTTTCAATGAGGTACCTCTTAAAGAAATAATTTCATTTATTAAAATGATTTTTTTAAATTAAGAAGTATTAGTTTTAATCAGCTGTAGCTGAAAAGAAAAAAATATCCGTATATTTCATTCCAATCATCTTATTTTACAAATTAAATACCAATCAACTTTAAAATAAAGCTGTATTTCAATAATTTTAACCCTGAGTGTCACAGAATTTGCTAATTTTTAGGATAGTTTTGTGACAAGTTTATGGAATATCAATTATTTCTATCTGTGTTTTGGGTCTAGTAAAACTTTTCAATGTACTTATAATCCATTTTGAGGATTTCTTCCAAAACATTTTCAATTCCTTGAGCTTCTTTCTAGCCCTGTTTACGTGTTTATTTCTTCAAAATGTTATATTTTTTAGTTTAAGACAATCTTGTATAGATCCAAATTAAGATTTGATAATTCCTAGTTTATAATACAAATATTTTAGAAATTTTTTTAAGTTATGAATGAGAGGTGATTTTCCTTGTTCAACTACTGTACTAAAAAGGTACATGCATCACCTTATGATCAAATAAAGTTGCATTCAGTCGGGTTTCCCATGTTAATCGATATAGTTTCTTTACAAGAGATAGGCTGTTTTAAGTTCATAAAATTACTAGTATCTAAATTTTTTTGATAGATCAAAAAATAAAATTCAAGATCATAAGAGAATAAGCCTAATGTAAATTGTTTGAGCACTTTAGCAAGATAATCGAAGTGAATTGCACTTTTTACAAGCGTTCCTGCAACTATGAGTTTAAAGTCATACATATTCATCCATTTTCAGATAATTTAAAACTACGATTAAATCCAATAAGCTTGTAAATGATTTTCCAATAGTTATCTTTATTCTAAAACACTAAGATGAGTATTAGAAGGAATTACGGGTCTTAAATTTTTTAGCAATCTTATGGGATTCTAATATTTGCATTCTAATCTCTATAGTAGAAAGCATTTCAAACAAGAGTTGCTTTAATCAAGGTCATTTTGATAAAATATGAATTTCGAATCTCTGCACATTACAGTATTCGTAAGGAAATGCGAAGTCTTGCTATAGATGAAAGGATTTATTATAATTATTTCTTAAAGATATTAAGTTGCGCAGCCATTATAAACTTAAATAGATGGCAATTGTCGTAGCATATTAAATAATTTTTTAATAGCATATTACAGAAACCTTCATTAATTGAAATTCAAAATAATTGTCTATGTATTTTTAGTTAATTTATAGATTTAAATCGGTTTTTATAAATTGCCTCTAAATTTTAGTATTTCATCATTTTAAATATAAACAAAACTATTTGGGTTTGCATTCATGTTATATAAGTATTTCAAAATTGTCATTTTCTAGGGCTCAAATTCAACAGCTTAACAATTAAGTTCAGTTTACATATTGAATTTTTAAATTTAATTCAGTAATACCTACACGCCAGCTGCTCCAATTTAACTTTTAAATAAACTATTTTATTCCTTTTCCTATGTGATAAATCATAATTATGACTAGCTTCTGCTCGCCATGCTTTTTGCACTAATCAGAAAGTTCTTTAACTTTATTATTTGTAGTGCTATACATTATAATCCTTCAGAACTTTAAAGAAAATAAATTATCTGGAAAAAGTCCGATTTGCTAACAAATGAAATGACTTAACAAAAAGTTGAATTGTATGAGTATTTTTAAAAAGATGTTTACTTATATTGCTCCTGAATTTTAAAATTTCATTGTCTAAGACTCGGTAAATCTTTTCTTGCATTATCCATCTGAAAATCCCCTAGGTCAAGAATAACGAATTAAGGCTTTAAATTTCTAAATTGTAAGAATGTTCTGTGAAACTAGGAAATTCTTCTCTTGATGAGTCATTTTTAATCCAAAATATATTTTAAAATTTATTGAAATGAATTATCTTGAATATAATTAGATACAATTCCTTTCAACATTTAATCACTTAATGAGTCACATAAATCACACACCAAAGAAAAATGTGCAATGCCTTTAAATTGCTGATCAGGAAATTATCTTGGGAATTAAAGGTCCGATCCACTGTCATAAATCACCAGTTGGTTAGGTTGATAATAATTTTTGGGAAAAGCTGCGTTTTTAATTCCTTGATATTTGAATTTCATTTATCTTTGCGGTGAATTTCATTTATCTTTTTGAGATATTAATTGCTTTAAATGGCTGAAATATGTTATCTATTCATAAAGTATTTTTGTGCCCCGTTATGCAAAGATTTAATTCTGATACATTGATCAAACCGTAAATATATAAAGTACAGATAATGTCGTACGGAGAAAGTTCTGGAATAGGGGGAAATTCAATGTGTGAAGTAATGAAAACTTTCGTGTTCAATGCCGAGAGTTAAAATTCTCGGGGATAAGCAAATTAAAATTCTGGAATTACTGGGAATTAAAATTCTGTGGGGGATGCGAAGGCCTGCAGTATTTATAAGTGTTGTAGTGAATTTCTGTTGATAAGAAATGTCTGGTAAAAGTTAGGAGTGGCTTGTTTTTTGTGGCTGCTGCTAGGGTAATGTATGAGGAGTGCTGTAGAGGTGTAGAATAGGAAAATGTGTATGAGCATTGCTTGGTTTTTGGTGGTGTGGGGAATGAGTGAGGAATGTGGCTTTTTTGTGATGGTGGTGTGGGGAATGAGTGAGGAATGTGGCTTTTTTGTGATGGTGGTGTGGGGAATGAGTGAGGAATGTGGCTTTTTTGTGGTGGTGGTGTGGGGAATGAGTGAGGAATGTGGCTTTTTTTGTGGTGATGGTGTGGGGAATGAGTGTGAGGAGTGTCTTGCTTTTGAGGTGGTTTGGAAAAATGTGTGTGAGTGAGGAATGTGGCTTGCTTTTGTGATGGTGGTTTGGGAAATGTATGAGGAGTGTGGCTTCATGGGGATGGAGTTGGTTTCTTGTGTGTAAAGGAAGTATGTTATAAAAGTAAAAAAAGTTGTTATAAAAGTATATGTAATAAAAAGAAAGGGAAAAGTATAGCTTACAGAATGTTGCATCCTGCTTAAGGGTACTTTAATTAAACATGTCGATTGGGAGCTGTATGAAATACAATCTTAGATCGTGCAGGAATCGGTATATTTGAAGAATGAGTAATAGTATTATTCTACTTGTAAAAGCAATCTCATTGATGATATTGTAGGGAAGGAAAATAATTTTTGCTGCTCTGTTACTTTTATAGGACAAAAAATAATGGGAGAACTCTAGCGATAAAACATTCTTTTTGTGACGAGTCGAATTTTTTTCAGCATATTACTGCCTTAAATCAAGACAACTACTAGTATTAATATGACGAACATGCATGTCATTTTATTCCAGATTTCAGTTTGTAATAATAATTTTTGACAATGGGTTTCTAAATCAATGCATATTGGAATGACATTTTAATTTGAGCTTATGTTGGAGTTAAATTCAATGGGCTTAATATTTAACTTATTATGGGCATACATATTTTTAAAAACATCTTAATAAATTATATTGGCTTTAATAGACATCGACGGATGTATTATAGTTTAATTTTAACTTTAAAATATTTTTATAGGAAAAGTTCTCAATGTGCTAACTTCATGTGATTTATAAATATTTTCCTTTAACTTTTATTTGATTTTATCCCTATTCAAAATTTTGTCTTAATGACATTGTTGCCAGTTTTTAAGAAAAGTAATAACTTTTAATTGTTAATACATTCAGGCGTTAATTTCTTCATTTCAAACATAGTTTATTTTATTCAAGGATTTTTTGCTAGAAAAATCAAGTGGCATTTAACTGTTGTAATTTGAAGTAACTTCGAAGCTAACACACGACACTGTTTTCGAACCTTGAAGTTTTTGGTTTATTTGACCCATGGATAATAAATCAGTTTTGATAAATTTGTGTTTATCAAAGATTGAAATTTTAACGATTAATACTGAAAATTTATTTAAAAACAGAATAATTTTTAACTAAAAAAGTTTGTAGGAAGAACTGCTACAAAATTTTGAATAGTGAGAGCGTAGAAAATCTTCTTACAATTCTAATTGTCTATACAAGTAGTTGTAATGCATAGCAATCGTGACAAATATTTGCAATAAGTTTAAAAGTCTGTCGAGTTTCAAGTATTACATCGCATTTCACTTATGAATGCTGTAATATGCAGAAGATATGCGAAATTTGTATTTTTAAAAATTCTTACGATTACTTGGCTCGTAAAACCTATTTCAGGAAGTCGAATCCCTAATTCAAACGTTTTTAGAAGTCCGTAAAGTTAACAGTAGATTTTCATACATTTTAAATTTCTCTCCTTCACACGATCCATTTATAGCTTAATTGATTTTCTTGCTAACAATTAATTATCTTCTATATATTTGAGAACTGCTTTGTAACTCCTAAAAATAATCCAACGCTCGATTTAAATTTTTTAAATTCTGTATCGTATATTTAATCATTTATTTATCTGGACATTTTTTATAATGCTCATACTTTTATTTGTCCATTCTTTTTTCATAATCTTGGAATTTTGTTTTTCACCCCGTAATTTAAAAATTAATTGGGCAGGCATTGCAACTTTCAACTGTTCATTGTTCCCCTTCTATAAAGAAATATTTCAATTTAAAAAAATCGTATGCGAATTAAAAAAAATTATTTGCTTTTGATAGACCCTACTACGATGTTAGTTTTTAAAATAGCTGATTATATTAAGAGCTCTGATCCGATAAAATACAAGTTTTATAACATATCGCAAGTATGTTTTGAACAAGGATATGGTCTGAAAATACGAGTAGGATTTTAGTTGTCTTAATGATCTGATCTCGGTAAAGTTGGGTTGAGACAATTCCTAATGCATTGTATAGAGCTTTCGATATGATTTAAAAAAATTCTGAAATGAAATATTTTAGGATTTAATTGTGATCATCAGGGTAAATGCAGTTTAATGTATGAAATGTCAGTCTCAAAGTTAGCAACAAGATCTTTCGTAAAAATAGAAAAAGACTTAACTTTTGAACTGCATTTTTTATAATTAAAATTCATTTAGCAATATTTATTTTTTAATTAGAACCGATAATAGAAATTTAATTAGAGAATTTAATTCTTTATTCAAGAGCTATAACATTTGATTTATTTAAAAATTTCTGGCAGCGAATTCAATTTTAGATATTTCGCATTTTTTTCTGAATCTCCTAGAGTTCATTTGAATCTGAATCTAGATATTCTGAATGAGTGCGAAGAAAATATTTCTAATCTTCGAATTTTCTACAGAAACATTAACCGAGAAGCAAGGATGCTTAGTTCGAAATTGATTTTTTGATATAGATCTGTGCGACAGAAGTGGAGTCTTTGGTTAAAATGGTTTTTTAAGTTCTTATTAAACGGAAAAAAGCAGACAAAGTAATTGATGGTATACTTGTACCTCGTGCAAATTTGAAATTTTGTTTCAGTTCTAAATGAATTAACAATAAGGCTGATGATTAAGTTTATAAATTTTCTCAGACGCAAATCTTTTTTTGGGGAAACAGTTTCATCATGGAATCGCATCCAAGTCGTTTATTTCTGAAACTGAAGGAAATGAAAGCAAAACTTCCATTTTATAGAAAAACGATAAATTAGCCGAATACGAGTAGGATGAAATTAAGTATTAAAGACATTTTTTGGCATGTGCCATTCATTCATTATTGAATAAAAATGCATTTTCACCACCAATTCTTTACCAGATTCCTTTGTAGTAGAACAGCAAGTTGTGCAAGAGAAAATTCCTCAAAGTGATGATTATTTTAGATTATTATATTTACGCTATATCAATATGCTAATTACTCTGGATGATTTTGCAAGAAAATCGGACAAAAAGTTCTATCGAAGAAAATGTCTGACTATACTTGCATAAGAAACTTAAATGAGGTTTTTGAATAAGTGAGAAGTCTTTGATTAGCCTCACTTAAATAAGACGAAATGAATCTGATACGAGATTTTTAATAATGCAAATCCAATTGAATTTGATAATAGCTGGTTGCATTTGTCTAATGATTCAAGTGACAGTTCTAGTCAGACTATGTCAAACGAAAACTAAAGATAAATTTTAAAAGATTCTGATTACTGACAGATTGTAGCAGAGAAATAACTACTTATACCGTCTTCAAGCGCCGCATGTAGTGATCAAGAGCAGAACATTTGTCTCGTGAAATTGGAATCAATTTGGGAAACCGGGCCATTTTTAATGTTTTATTGAAAGGACCATTTACAAAGCTAGTATCTTCTTGCTTCTAGATACAAATTCGAGGGACACCAGCTATAAAGAAAGATGTCAAATTGAAAAATGAACTAGTTAAGTTGTTAAATGATAATATTTGTAAAGCTGTAACAAGATCTAAATTTGGTATTTAGAAATATATTTCTTCGTACTAAGGTCCTCATCAGTTTCATTTCAAAAGGTGATTGCTGATGCTGATTTCTTAGACTACTACATGAAGTTCAGCTTCTAACTTGGCTCCATGGATTTGGCTCTTCAAAAGACCCAAACTGTACTTTATGTAAAGGAAAAATTCTGTTTGAACGATTGCACAGAAGAGCTAATGATTCAAAAGAATGGTAAGATTCTAAATTGTAATAGTTTTTGAAAGGAATGCAATAGAAATCAATATTATGTACTTGTATGTGAAAAAATAATTTTATATTCTGTACTTTTTCCTTCAAAGAGAATGTACTTAACTGTTCTATGTTTAATTGTCAAATTTTAATGCAATTTATATCTAAACTATTTCACAATGCAATTAAAATAACTCACTGCAAATAGTTTCTATTCCAAAAGACAACAGCGAGATTCCTAATATTCATATGTTAATTTTTTAGTAAGGAGGACCATAATATTCAATCCCGTTCATAATGAATTTTCTAGTAATTTTTTTCAGATTTATTCTTGAATTGTTAGATGTTGAAGTGTTCATCTACTTCGATTCAGAATGTCTTTTCTAAAATATATACCTCTATAATTTATAGGAATGTAATTCTAATTAAATTTATAGTTTACTTAACAATTAAACGGCTGAAATTTTCAAATGAGGAATAATATCTCAAACCTTTGCAATATATATGTTCGAAATATCTTCAAACATATATTTCTTTCATATATATTCGTGCCATCCTTGTAATTTATGTAAATATATTAATTATAGTTGAATAATTTTTATTAATTCTTGTGGAATCTGATCTTAATCCTCTAACCGGTAGACTTTGAGAAGAATTTGATTATAAATGATTTCATTTTGTTATGCCCTTTAATGCTTTGCTATTTTACTTTATGCTGAAGAAGGTTTGATTGGAACTTGAAAGGAATAATTAATACTTTATATAAAATAATTAAAGGAATTATTAAAATAATTAATCCTTTAATTGAATAATTTTAATTATAGTAATCTTTATAAAAATGAAGAAACAATTGAATTAAATTTGCTCTGTGTTTTTAAATTGTTAGATCTTGAAGTGTTCATCCCTTCTATTTTACAGTGATGTTAAGAAATTCTATCTGCTTATATTAAAATTTTCTTTTTCAGGGCTAAAAATAAATCTGACCTGAGAAAAAAAATGCTGGACAGTCATAACGATATTGATGTGGATAATTTGTAAAATTTGTAACATCATACCAACTTCACCATGCGTTACATACAAATCAACTATATATATAGATAGAAATGTTTCTGCAAAGCGAAAATGTAATACTTCATGCAATCAATATTATTTTTGGCAGTCAGTATATCCTTAAAAGTTTTTCTGTAAGGATTATCGATGCTGAACATCTTATGACTTTCACAGCGAAGGAGGCGAAAACCTTAATATCGTCATAGCACGTTAAAAAGGGTTAGTAGAAAGTAACCCAAGAGTAACAAAGAGTTGAGTGGTATATGGTTAAAATATAATTTTTGTGAAGAGAACATGCGAAATAAATTAGCGAGTATCGAGTCAAAGATAATTTCTCAAAGAGGAACCAAATTGTGAAGCGGTATTTAAAAAGAATGTCGATATGTACATACTTCAGGAAATTTTTAATCATTGTGCAAATATTACACTTCCGAAACTTGTTATATCAGCCGACAAGTTTTTATAATATGAATTTTTGTATATTTTCAATTCATTTGATAATGTGGTTTTCAGCACATCTTCTGCATGATTCATGAATTGATACTGTATCTATTTTCCTGACATTTTGTCACAATTAAGATTCAAGATAGTCTAACATCGTCATGTTTTAAGCATGTTTTTAAGCCTAATATTAGTTCGAGTAATAATCGAGCTTAGTAATGTATATTTTGATCCTATTAGTACAATACACGGTAAAATATTTTGAATTCCATATAACATTTGGAATATTGAAACACAATTGTTCGTCCTTTCGAGCTGATTGATGCTGACTCATTCCAACCATGGTAAAAAAAATCTCAAATTTTATGTTATTTTTCGCCTGAAATCTTGATTTAATTTTCCTGCACTATCCAAATTTAAGATAGAATTTTCTAAAATTTATAGTTATTGATATGCAAACTCTTAATATATTATGTTTGTCATTCTAGATTTGTTATTAATCTTTTATTTATAAATTTCATACAGCTTCTGGAATTGTTATTCAAAAAATAATTCAAAATTAATGTTGCAAAAGGAAAACTCTTTTTATAGTGCCTTTTTTTCGGGCATTCATTATATTTTGACTTATTGGAACTAAATATCAAATCTATTAATATTTTAAATAGATACACTTCAAAATGTTTCTAAAGACTTAAAATTTATCATCTAGCTGAGTTTGATTTCATTAAGCGACAATTTTTATCTTAAATTTATCTAGCAAAAAATTTTGCACAGTCAAAACAAATCTCAATTTGTTAAAAATTCGTTAAATTTGTTGATCTCATTCAAATATTCTATGGAAGCGAAAATGAAATCTATAATATCAAAGTTTTATGCTATTTTAGTAATTCTTTTTATGGGTGAAAAATTATTTCGAATTCACTGAATTCGATTAAATGTCCAGTAATGAATTTATTCTTGTACATTGCTGTATATTTTGTTTGATATATGGATGTATGTGGAAATATTTTGTCATCCGTTTTCGTCTAAAAATGTTGGATTCTTTCAAGTGGAATCTTTGTTTTTTGACAGATTATTCAAAGATTCGGAATGATCTTTGATCAAGCTTCCACGATAAATTTTTAAATAGTTTCAGTAGATATTTCAGTAGATATGAAATGATATGTTTCTCTGAAAATGAGTATTAAATAAGGCTGAGAAACCAAAACAATGCAAAAAATTCTTTAATTTCTGCCGCTCTGATAAAATTTTTTAATGCAAATAAAATGGAAAAAATATTTAACAGATATAGTTAGGCCCTAAAATATCATGTTTGTACAAACGATTGCTGTATACTGATTAAAAACTTTGGTTATCAAATATTTAATGTGAATATAATTGAAAAATTTGTGTTTTACTTCTCCTGAAGTTTCGCAAGGTGATTATGAAAAAGATTAGTAGCTCGAATATAATGCGAAGTAATTAAATATGATTATAAAAAGTTAATTAATTATTATGAATTTAAAAGTTAAATTAAATAAAGTATTAAATTTAACAATACATAAAAATAAATTTTAATGTTTAACTACAGAAAAAAACTTTTCGCGTTTTTGCAAATCTGATATTTAATATTGATTCATTGCATCCATTTGCCCTTTTAAATTACTTTCTTTATACTGCTGTTATATATATACAGCTATTTATTATTTTAAGTATGAATTACTTTAGCTATAATTAATTTTTGTTGGAATTAGGAGTTAAATTGAGAAATTTGCTATTATAAATTAAATATTTCTTAAACTTACAGTAAGTTCTTGGGAAAAAAAGGATTATTAATTGGCTCGGCCGGCCAGTCAATAAGTAATCCTTTTTATTTTTCAAAATTATTAATTGATCATCATGGCTGATCACCATGTTGATCAATATGTTAGGGTTAAAATGTGACGTGTTGCTTTGGACGTAGCAAAATTCTAATATATGGATAGCTTTTTAAGAATAAAATGCGGTATTTCCCTTAAATATCGAATGGATGCGATGAATGGTAAATAACTATCATAGATACTTTAAATTCTTATTATTGATATGAAAGATTAAATTCAGAATTGTCTCTCCTAAATTATACCTTAATAATTTTTTGGAATGTAATTCTAATTGAATTCATAATTAAAATAGCTGAAATTTTTAATCGAGGAATATTTCACAACTTGGAAAAATTCGTTCATATATATGTTCGAAATTCGTACCATCATTGTAATTTATGTAAATGTATTATGGTTAAATTTCTTTTTAATTTTTGTGTGATTGATTGATTTTAATTGATTCTGATCTCAATCCTATAACTGGATAAACTTTATAAAAAAATTATAATCAAATACTTTTCATTCAGTAAAGCCATTTAATACTTTTCTGTGCGTTTCAATTATGATGGAGAAGGTTTGATTAAAACTTGATCTGGATGCATATGAATAACTTTAAAGAAATAATTATCTTTATAAAATGAAGAAAATTTTGAATTCAACTTTTCTATGATTTTAATTTTTATTTATAAACTGCCTTGTTATTAAAATTACATTTTAGCTGTCATCGATTAATAGTCTTGTTATAGGATTAATTAGAATAATATTATAACTATCGTATTATGTGAATACTGCGACATTTGTAAGATATATTAAGCCAATTAAGTAAAATGTAAAGTAAGAATTAATCTTATGTACTATATTTTTTACAATGCATGTATAATCATAACTATGCTCTTGTATATTTTTCTCTGTGTGCCAATAAAGTTTTTAAAAGTATAAATCTTGTCGTTATATTTTAGCACGTTATTTTTTACTTATGCCATTGGACCCCACTTGTAATTTCTAATGTGGCCCTCCGGTTTTACTGTGCCTAAGACTTTACAGTTGGTCGGTCGCGGGTGTCCCGCTATCTCTGTAATTTCTAATTATTATACAATTAGGTGTAACATTTCTGCTATGGTTACTAGGTTAGAAAGTAGGAACCAAATTAAATGGATGGTTTGGATAAGAGGTAGGTCATGGAAGAGAATCTCGTACATTGAATAAAAATTGTCTCAAATTGTCTTATTAATGAGTGAACTTCATAATTTTTTTTTTGTAAATTATAACTGCAAATAGTTTTTCCCATGATATTTGGTGGCATTTTTTTATAGTCAATAGAAACCATGCATTGACCATAAAAACAAGGATGGTTGTAACTTGTTTGTAGAATATAGTTCTAAATGAGTTCAAAGCAAAAACGAAAACGTTAAATGAAAAATTATTCACTTCAAAACTATTTCTAGTATGATTTCAAGAATTGTTTCAATTTAAGAAATTAATTTTACTGAAATAATTGATGTGAAATACCAGAAAGATAGGATTTGAGATGAGCATTAAATGTAAATTGTTTTTATAATACCGGAAACTTGTCTAGAAAAATCGCTCCATATTTCTTTTCGACTCTCCATTTTATGCCATGTAATCTATCAGATATTCCAAATGTTTAAACATTTTGAAATGCTAGAAATATCGATGAATGTGTTTATTATTGATTACGAAATGTGATTCTGAATGTAATTTTGCATATTAAAATATTTATATTTTTCTGTTAAGATCAAAGAGTTTAAGAGTTCTAAGGAATAATTTTCTTCGATAGGTAAAGGCGTGCACTATTGGAAGTAAAATCCTTGTATATATTGTGTTTAGATTAACGTTTTCTATAATGGAATAAAGAAGCTACAGCAGGGAAAAAATGCACATTTTGTAATGTAATTCTTCATTATTATGCTAAAAGCATCCTATTCAAAACCCTCTTTACTTAAATTAAATTTTGACATAATTTTTGTGTATGGGTTTATGTACCAGTCGGGGAAAGAAAGGCTATTAATTACCATCACAGAGTACACAAAATACTGATGTAGTACGGATAAGAACTGATATAGCAAGTCGTAATTATGCAATAGAAGCTGAATACAGTTATAAGTATACAAGAGGATTTCAAAATTTGTACCGTCTTCATCCTAATAGAAGTAGGTAAACTCATTGAAAGGATGTGCCACAGATCGAATTTTTTAGAGTACCATTAAAACAAAGTAATGACGATTTTTCTTTTAGAGCTGACCAAGGTCGTGGTTCAAGCAAGAGGTGGCAAGTTCTCGGCTTTGGAACCGCAAGGCTTCAAATTGGGGTCCTGATTCCACCGTAGAATTTCATCGTGTAAGCGGGTTTGGTGCATTTAAAGCTTTTCTGGACAGTATGTTCTCCTCCTGGTGTGGTGTGGACAGGGTGTTGCTGGCTCAGATGTCGTCTTCGTCATCTGACGGTGGTTCAAAATTACGAGGCAGGTCCTAAAATAGATCTAATATTGCTTTAAAGAGGGATGTTAATATAACTAAAATAGTTATATTTTAGAGAAGGGGGAGGCATTTAATCAGCTGAAGACTTCCTATCACATAGGCCATCAAAATAGATATGCAATTAAAAAATTTAATATAGTTTTCCTAAAATATTTTTAATGCATTTTTCTCCCTTTCTTGCATATGACAGCTAGAGAATTTCAGTTTTCTGTTTTTATTTCTAGAATTAATTAATACAAGAATAAGAAACCAGTAATTTGAGTTTTTCCTCGATGCTTATCTTGTTGCTAGTATGAGGCTTAACGGAAGCACCTGTTTACTATTTATTTTAGAAGTGATAAAAGGAAAATTTGCAAAGAAAAATCAGTGGAAGTTTGTTTATAATATAATATAAATATAATATAAACATAATTTAAAGCGGACTCGAGGCCGAAGACGGAAGGCTTTCAAATTTTAAACTTGCTTTATTCTACATCCGAGAGGTATGATTTATGTACAAGTAGAAGGGAAGAGCGCATCAACACAGAATGATACGAGAGAGAAAAGAGAAAAGCTCATGACAAATTTATATCCGTGATTATAAGCTGAGATTTTGATCGGAATTTCTTTGCAAGTGTCAAGTTAGGAAAGGGAATTATAGGGATCCTTTAAAAGAATGTACTTGGCTTCATTTTCTTTACCATCCATTCTCGGGGAGCATGTAAACTGCTGCTTTTATCATTTAAGAGATTGTGTTGAATTAATTAGAATGGGATCGGGAAGTAGGAATATTTTATATTGAATTTGCTAAATTAAGATAAAACTTTAGAAATTAGGAATAATTAAATTTTAATATTAGCCTTATATTATGTAATATTTTAAGTGTTAATTTTTTAAAAATTTATCTTACTGGTTGAGCTCCAAATTGCTTAATTATGTAGATGATATTCAATATAATTAAACAGCCGATTTCTCAAATTTCTTGAATTAACTTTTGAACTAAATCAAGTTTTATCATAAAGGTTTTTATTGGTATTAGAAATTGACTCTGCGCTTTACTTTACTAAGTTACCTTACAGAGGCCCTATGAAGCGAATTATTTTATTTTCGTTCATATATTCGAGAGCTGACGGAAATATGATCCACATTTCCACTGAAAAGTTTAAAGACATCAATAAATGTGTTAAAATAAATCATTGTTCAAAATAAGCTGATAAAAAAAATAGATATCATCCTAAGGTATCTAAAATTATGAAAGATTGCATGGCGCATTTTCTCTAATGAAATGAACTAAAACTTTTTTTTTTTTAAAGCTAAAAAAATGAAAACCCCCCCCCCCCCAAATAATGAATACTTTCGGAATATTTGGCATAGTGTAAGCAAAGAAAAACGAACAAATCCAATGAAATTAATTTTCTGATTTTTATACTTTTTTAAACGGAGGATTTAAAAAAAAAATCACGTAAGAATTATAAATTTGATTTATCGTCTGCAGTGGCTGATTTTGTCGAAAAATATCAATTTAAAAGAAGTTTGCTTTATGAAAAGTGATATTTACAGTTCAGTTTTGTAGTCTGAACATTAATATTTCATGCACACCGCTTTTCAAGTTTAATACATTTGTATGATAATTGTGGTTTTCTTTGTAGAAAATTTAAAGAGACACTTTAATATGCATAAGCATAACTTTATATGGATGACTAAGGAAAACATACTTCCTCAATCTGTTTATGAATGAGTGTCAATTTCTTTTCAGCTATGTATAGAAAATGGGCTGTAAAATATTTTTCGTTTGAGGAATTGTTATTCAAACATATGTCAATTAAAAATTAAAAGCTTCAATGATTTTATCACAATGAATTTGCGAAAAAACAAATGGAACATTTGGGTTCGTTTTATTTTATTTGATCACAAATTCAGAAAATTATTAAATATGCATACATATAACACTAAAAGAGTATTTGATTTTATCAGTTTTGTGTTTGTTACATAACTAATGAATTTCTAGAATTTTATAACAAATAAAATAACCAATTAAAGAATCATGTCTGAATTTCCTGTTTAGATAAGATGCATTTCATTTATAAATCGACAATTCTTTCAGATGTCTTGTTAAATACTCAGGAATTATCTTGGAAGATCTAGATGGGAAAAAAAGGAAAGAATTTGTGTGAATACTTTATCATTTTCATAATACTAATATGTTTAAAAAGGAACAAATGACCTCAATTAAGAATTTTTAGGATTGCCCCTAATAAAAAAGATTTTACAGAGACTAAGGAATATAAATGTATTCAATGTTTCAGGACCGGATTCTGTATATTCAGCTCCAAGTAAGAAATTGTTTCTCACTCCCTGATATATTTAATTTCCTTTTCAAATCTTGCAAAACCTTCAGTGCTTGTCTTTCGTTAATTCTCAACAGAGACCAATAAGAAAACTTATATCTTGAAATTTATTGATTTCGTTTGTTAATGAATATGAACGCAGAGTTTTTGGGATCTCCATTTCAAAGAGTTTTACTGGAAAACAAAAGCCAAGACAAACCTAAAAGTAACCTAAGAAATAAATGTCATTCGTGATTCCTATTATGCCATTCGGAATTCTGGGTTTTTTATATCCTAAAACAAATTTTATTAACCACTAATGGCTTTTCTATTTGTCCTTTATAAATACATTAATACAACTACGCTTTTTGCATTCTTCGAAAGTTTAGAACATTTTTATAGTCCGGGGAGAAGTTAGATAGTGGAAAATCTCTTTACATTATTTTCCATTTAAACTTAATATCGTTTAATAGTTTCATTATAGCTAAGTGAAAGTGATCTTCAAATTAAGTACTTTTTGTATTAGTCAACTATTTTATAAAATTCAATAATTCGCAGGATAATTGTAATGTTTTCTTTCCAAGAAGTATTTTAACACATTCACTTTGTCCTTTAACACATTGACTGTCGCAAACGTGCCTGTGATTACAAATATGTAATTGTACCAAACCATCTATGTTACTAGATGACATCTTCTCTAGTACAGTTAAAAGATAGCAAAGAAGTGGTAAAAAGATAAATAGATGATTCGAATGTCAGGCGTGGATAGTGGCAGTGAATGCGTTAATTGGATCGTGAGAAATATCGATTTAAATAGTCGTTTAATTGGAAAATAAATATTAGGGTAGAAACAATGAAACGGCAGTTGAATGACAGTAAAACTAAATGGAAAACGCTCGATTCATAGTTTCCAACCTAATAATATTGATCATAATAAAATCAATCAATTGGAAAATAAATAATATCGATTTTGCATAACTAATGCAAAGAATTTTTATTTGCCTGTATCTATAAAACTCAATTTACGAACCATTTTGAGGAAAAGTCTAAATATTTTTCCATAAAACGTACTATGCAATTCTGAAATTGACCCTTGTAGATCTGTATCAGTACATAAATTCATTTTTGAATCTTTTTTTAAACTTACAAATAGGTTTATTTTATATACTTTAAAAGAATTTTTTATATAAATTTCTTTTAAATTTTAACAATTTTTCCAAATTTTAATTTTAACATTTTTTTAAAATTTAATTTTTTTAATAGAATACCTCAAATGCTACACCAATAACCTTAATAATTATTTAAAGAAATGCGATGAATAAAGAAAAATTTGAAAAAAATTCTGCTTGTTTTCATTTGATAAAGAATTAATTTCCTTCTGTTAATCAGTTTTTGCTGTTCTATATCTTCAAAATTTGTTAAACTAATTATTTTCCCTTTACTACAGTATTTGAAATATATGAACTGCCACGGTGGTCTGGTGGTAAGATCTCGAGCCCTGAGCAGTAAGGTTTCAGGTTCAAGACCCGATTTCACTGAAGAAGGGTCGAGTAAGGGGTCTGTTAAATCAAAAGCCCTCCAACTGATGTGATGTGATGTGATGTGAAGAGAGAGGGGGTGCTTACTTACATGTCTTCCTTGCCATCTGACCGCGGTTCAAAGTTACGAGGTCCATCCCAAAGCAGCTCAACTGTTTCTTTACAATAGGAATTTTATGTAACTAACTAAACTGAAATATATTCGTAATATTTTGCACCAACAATATCTCTTCAGAAAAATTTAATTAATACTTACTTGCACATAATCCTTGATCACTTTTCTTTACATCAACAACGTAGCGCACACACACCACAGACTTTCATCAGCACGCTTGATACTGAGGAAAAGGTCTTGGTACAACCCACAGAGACGAAATGCTCCATAAACTGTGTCATATCGATACCAACAACTGCTGATGAAACTAAGGTGAAAATTATTGTAAACACCAAGTACTTCATTCTTTTGCACAAAGGGTTCTAAAAATAGAGAAATGTATCATTACGTACAAGAGTTCGTAAAATTATTTTATAAAAAGGTAGAACATTCGCTATTTTTGGCTAAAAATGTATTTACGAAATGTTTTACTTCGTGGCTATTAACAAAAGAAATGCCCAAAGATTTTTCTGAGATATTCTTTGTAACGTTCCATTTAATATAAAAATTTTAATACTCAGAAAGAATTTGTTCATCAAGTGGCAGAGACTTAATTTAAACGAAGAATTAGTTGTTAATCGAAAATGGATGAAAAAGTAAAACTCAGAAAGATTTAATCAATTTAAAGTAAGATTTGAATAATATAAATTTTTTAGGGTGTATAAGTTGTCTTTACAAAAAAGGCATTATTTGTAGAAAATTGTGGGATTTATCTGATCTTGAAAAAATTGAAACTAATTATTTTAGCTGAATTACAAAGAAATAATATCCATTAATTTCATTCAAGGAAGGGCAGGGTCTAAGGTAGGGACTTACGGGGCAGTTGCCCTCGGAACCTACATCAAAGGGCCCCCAAATCGGGAAATGCCACAGTCAAGTTCTATGCACGGTTCTTCATTATTAAAGTAAAGCAGGAGGAGGGAGCAAAGAAGTGTCTGTCCCGGATCCCAATTATGCCAAGTCGGCCCTGGGAAGGGAAAACAAATTTCAAATATAAAATTTGTTATTTCCAATTAGAGAAGAAGGAATAACATTTATAGATTTTAAAGCTGTATGCTCACTCTCTAAACTGGGTATCGTAAATTAAGTCTTTTTCGTAAGTTTAAAAAACAAATAAATTGGCAAATCACACAAAGTTATGTAGAGGGAATGCTATTTTATACTTTATATTACAAAGTTAAAAGATATTTTTGATTTTAATTAGATTTTGTTAATTTCAAAAACAGACTACAATGTTTTTTGGGTAGAATTTTTTTATCTACTTTATGCATATATCATGACATTACTGATTTTTTAAGTTTAAAAAATGCTATTTTATATCATTTATTTTTATCTGAAATTTTATTATTATATTTGTATTCAACTTTTTACTGTAATTAAAAAAAACTTTCGCTCTTTAAAGTTGGAAATCCATAATAACTTCATAATCAGTTTTACTTTGAGAAATATCGAAGGAAAAGATATTGAAGTATTTTATACATGTCATAACAATAATAATATTTAAAAGTTTTTTTTAAGGAATTTCTGCTTACAGGGAATATAAAAGAAGAATTTAGAATTGTTAATGAAAGTTAAGGATTTTTAATTGTTAATATGTATTTGTTTTCATGATAAAACATTTGATTAAAATGCAGTAATGTAGAAATTGTTATGACGAAATTGTAAGTATTTATAATATTAAACATTTTAAATGAGAAAAATTCATAATGTTTGCTACTAAAACTGAACTGAATAATAAAGCTTTTAGTTTCATTATTTCGGACAAAAAAACTGATATCTTGCAGAAATGCATACGATATTTGACGGTGACTATTGCCTCTGAAGTGACAATTGAAGTCGAATCTTAAAAGACTTTGAAAGAAAAACAGTGTAGGAAATCGACCAATAATAGAGGAATTTAATTGATCAATTTTAAATTTTAAATCAATTTTAAGGTTTTAGTTTATTTTTGTACAAAACGTATTTCATTTTACTCATATGAGATGCTATATTTTTGCAGCTAGATAGAAATATTTTTAATGTATAAATGTAAAATATATTATTACAGAATAAAGTTTGTGTTCTAAAATAAAACAATTATTTAAAAACTATGACATTTTTTGAACATTCTACTCTTTTTTAAAAAAAAATTCTTCTTTTGATCTACGCACATTCCGTGATAAGCCTCTTTTATCTTGCCTGCTAGTTTTATGCAATGTCTTTTTAAATTCTTTATCAACTTATATAAAAAAATAACTAGTTAAATTGCTTGAATTTGGATAATATTAAAAATATCGTTATATAAATATTTTTAAAAATTATTTTTAAGCTGTAGTATTTCTAATATATTTTATAAAAAAAAATGAGAGTACTTCATTTTTAACTATAAAATCTATAATACAATTTTATTTATAGCAAAAAATTTTATAAGTTTTTTATGCATTTAAATTAGAAAAATATGACATAAAATTAGCTTTTAATTAAAAAAACTTTTTTTATTCAGTGTTCTAATATAGTTTAAAATAAATGGTTTTTTAAAGACATGTATGCTGACTAAAAACTTTATATTTTAACAAATTTTCTAGAAAAATTTATATTGATTATAGTAAATATTTTAGAATAACAATTATTTTTCAACTTACCTGGTAGAACGGTTATGCCCTTACTCTTTGTTGTAAATATATACATACACTGATGGAAAAAAAGTCCCAACACCGAGAAAAAATTATTGTACAGTAATGAAATTTTAGGAATACATTTGTCTAGGTAACATATTTAATTGATTAAAGTTTCAAGATCACAGGTAGAGCCATTTCAAATGACATAAAATTAGCAGATTAGTATGTTGGTAGATAAGTAACCGGTGTAAATGCCAGAATTTTGAATGCAAACGTGCATGCATTGTCTCGTACAGGTGTCGGATATCAGTTTGTGGGATGGAGTTCCATGCCAGTTGCACTTGGGCGGTCAATGCAGGGACTGCTGGCTGTGGATGACGCTGGTGTTGTCGTCCAATGATGACCCATACGTGCTCGATTGGAGAAAGATCTGGTGATCTAGCAGGCCAAGGCAACATGTCGACACTCCGTAGAGCATGTTGGGTTACAACAGCGGTATGAGGGCGAGCGTTATCCTGTTGGAAAACACCCCCTTAAATGCTGTTCATGAATGGCAGCACAACAGGTTGTGTCACTAGACTGAAGTACAAATTTGCAGTCAGGGTGGGTTGGATAACCACGAGAGTGCTCCTGCTGTCATACGAAATTGATCCCCAAACCATAACTCCAGGAGTAGGCCCTGTGTGTCTAAGCCGCAGACAGGTCACTAGCAGGCGTTCACCTGGCCTCCTTCTAACCAACAAACGGCTATCACTGCGACCAAGGCAGAACCGGCTTTCATCAGAAAACACAACAGATCTCCACTCCGTCCTCCAATGAGCTCTGACTTGACCCCACTCACGTCGCAAACGGCAGTGGTTTGGAGTCAGTGGAATGCCCTGTACAGGGCGTCTGGCTCAAAGATGTCCTTGAAGTAACCGATTTGTAACAGTTCGTTGTGTCACTGTGGTGCCAACTGCAGCTCGAATTTCAGCTGCAGACGCAGTACGATTAGCCACAGCCATACGCCGAATACGACGGTCATCCCTCTCAGTAGTACCACGTGGACACCCGGAACCTGGTCTTCTTGAGGCAGTACCTTCCCTTGACCACTGCCGCCAATACTCATGCACAGTGGATACATTCCTGCCAAGTCTTTCAGCAATATCGCGGAAAGAAAACCCACCTTCTAGTAGCCTTTCAACACGACCTCGTTCAAACTCAGTGAGCTGTTGATAATGGCTTCTTCGTCTTCTCAGAGGCATCCTTGACTAACATTAACCCACTACGTCAAATCTCAACTTTAAATAACGATCATGAACCTTACAGCGCTTATTTAAAGCAAACCTCATTTGCATGTTCATAGTGTCGCTACTAGCGCCACACTGAGAAGTATTTGAGAAGTAGTAGCACCATTTTGAGAAGTATTAGATTATTATACACCGCAATTTCAGTTTCCTTGAAATTCCCTATGGCGTTAATTAAAATTTTCAATTTTTTCAGGATTTAAGATTTGACCATGACCGAAAATGTAAGTTTAAAAGATATGTAGTTATTAAAATGCTAAGCAATTAAATAAATAAACTGAAGAGATCCTTTAAGAGCCAGATGTGGGAGATTTGTGAAATTTGTTACATTATACTAATTTAGGTAATTTGATATCTTATACTATAATACGAGGAATGGTTGCCAAGTCGAAAATCGCCCCAGAATTAATAAACTCCGGTAAACTTGGGGGTCTGGGGTTTTTGGCCACGAGGAATCGGTTGTAGCCGGTTTTGAAGCGCTACGGTCGAGCAGTTCGGAGTTACAGATAGGGTATTTTCAAACTTTATTAGTTCGCCATAATGGCTAATAGGTTTCAAGCGATGACGTGCTGCCATCTATAGCCAATATGGCGAACTAATAAAGTTTCCAGAAGATGATTCGGAACTCAAGGAACTGATCTCGAAATGGATGATCCATAACCCGTGTGGTGATATGAACCCAAGCGCTCCGTGCATGGTCAGCAAACATGGAAGAGACCAGTGCAGATGGGGATTTCCAATGGAGCATCAAGACATGACATCGCTGGTGGACGATGAAAAGCCGAGGTTTAACCGGTTATCTTTTCACCAATGGTTTCACAAATTTTCTTATGGCATGTATTGTTTTGATAAATCACAATTGAAAATTTAAATCTTCGAGTTAGCTTCGATACCTGTTTTCTCCGAGCGAAACTCGGTCACCCGCTGGTATATATAATATGTCAGAAATGTTTCTGTGAAAGTGTGATGCTTCATGCAATCAAAATTATTTTTGGAAGTCTGTTTATATTTGTTTTCCTGAAAGAACCATTGACAATGAATATCATATAATTTCAACATTAGATGATGAAACCTAATATCGTCATAACAAGTTGTAAATACACTTTGTTTTCATTCTTGAGTTACTTTCTGCTGAGTTGAGAGGGAGATAGTTGTAAAGACAATTTTCAGGTGAAAAGAAGGAAAAATAAATTTATGAGTACCGCTTCAAGATAATTTCACAAAGAAGAACAAAATGGTGAAGCTGTAATTGAAAAGAATGTCAGTATGTACACATTAAAATTTTTTAAAATAATTATTCAAATATTTCACTTCCCTAACGTGCTATATCAACCAATCAGTTTTTATAATATGAATTTTTGTGTATTATCAATTCATTTGATTATGTGTTATTCAAAATATGTTTTTGTATGAGTTGATATTGCATCTATTTTCCTGAAGTTTTGACAAATTAAGATTGAAGACAATGTAATACCATCTTGCATATTCTGTTTTTTAAACGAGATTTTAATTTGGGCTGTAATCCAGCACAATAAGGAACATATTGTCCTATTTATCACGAAATAATATAAGGTAATTAAAATATTTTAAAATATTGTTTGGTGTCTTGTGCTTATGGTAGGATACAATAACCTAGTTAGAATCTAAAATTGTATTGTGTTACTTCCCACCTGTAATCTTGATTTACTTTTCCAGAACTATCAAAGTTTTAGGGGAATTTTCTTAAATTTTTAGGTATGAAAATCCAACAGTAATTATAATCTATCATTTATTTCATTCTTTTTATCAAATTATAAATTTTTTACATACTTATATATAATTTTCTAAATTAAAGTAAGAGTTTCTGGAATAATTTGCAAAAAATTTCATTATTACTGTAGCAAAAGAAGCAAATAAATAAATAAAATAAAATAAAAATAAAAAAATAACTACATTTTGCATTTATTGTAATTTGAGATTTATTGAAGTTAATTAGTAGAGATATTTCTATAGACTCTGATACTACATGTTTTTAAAACTTTCCAGAAATTATCATCCAGAAATTTAACTGTTATAATATTAACCTAGAATGTTTAGTACCGTTATGATTTGATGACCAGGTGACAATGCTCCGATTTTGAAATCAGAAAATCGTGTACTTGAAATAAGATTCCATTAATTTCGCATATATTTCCTGGGGCTCAATGCTATGTAGTTGTGCTTAAAAAATTTCCTTACGATAGAACTGAAAATAAGTGGTAGTGGTCCTCGTCATCAAACCATAAAATTTCGAGGTATTTTTTTTAAATATATCTCATAAAGTTTCATAATCATACTTTCGTATAATAAAGAAATATATAGAAAAATTAAATGTAGATCTATATTATCAGTTTTCTTACCCAGGTTGACAGTTTATTGAACTGTGATAGAAACACCGGTCGACACTTAATATATATGCTTAACTCCATCAATACTGGAAGCTACAAACGCTTGTTTAAAGAAATTACTCCGAGATGCCCACTTATCTTTATGAAATTCCCAACTCATTTCATTAAATGCGATTGATTGCATACCCGTGGCTGAGTGCTTTGCAAGTTAGGTACACTATTCCAGATACGTGTTGATTTCCCCAAAACTCTCAAAAGATGTCCGAGAAAAAATTTAATAGACATAATTTAAGCTTGGTCCTTTTTTTTATATCATCTTTTTGACAATATAGGATGTTTTTGTAGTTTATGAGAGGGTCGGAAATTGTTTCTCATCTTTGAAAGAGAAATTCGCACAGTTCTATATTCTAAGGAACTTGAGCTAGATTGATCTTAAGATAAAAAGATCAAGCGATTTATATACTAAATGGCTGAAAGTTCTTATTAAAAGTATGTAAGTATTTTTAAATAAATTATGTATATTACCAATATTCAACATTTATGCT
>JAPMOQ010014262.1:68409-98618 GCA_026543055.1 Argiope trifasciata
TCTGAGGTATTGAAAATATAATTAGTTCTACAACTAAGAGAGAATAGCACGAATTAAACCATCTTGGGGTTCACAAATTCGCAGTCTATATAAATGAGGAGCTGCTATAACCTAGGATTTGACGAATAAAGTGGATTATATTTACTCATCATCAAATGGTCCACAAAATTCTGATATCTCACCCAATGTGACTTCTTTTCATAAATTTGCATCAAAGACTTTGATTACAAACCTTCATTACCGAAAATAGTAGATGAATATAAGGAACACATTATGTTCATTAGACATCAAAGACAGCATAAAACTTCAAAATGCAGGAAATGACCATGAATACAGATTAAATATTCATCTTATCAAGTTTCAAATATTTGGCAAAAATTGGAATGACTTTCATTATTTTTTTATATCACTGATTATATTCAATATAATAGTTTCTAAAATATAAATATTTAACATCTAGATATTCATTTCTGCCAAGTATGTACTTAATATTTGTTCTCTTTACATTTGCTATTTACAAAGAGAATAGATTCGAAGCTGCCATTCGAATAATAAAAAGAAATGCTGTATTATAGTAAGATTGATAATTTCAAATTTCCTGGTCACTTAAATATAGAGATAGCATAAAATCAAAATTATAACGACGGCACACGTAGATGATCGCATTAAAAAGCTTGAACATTTTTTATTTCTAAAATTATTCTATATTATTTTTAATAATTACTGTGAATAATTGATTTTTTTTAAAATACGGATCGACAATTATATTCATTTGCACAAAAATAATTAGAAATTAAAACCATCTGCAAAATTTCTTCAAATAATATATGGTGAAATGCCAGTGAAAATAAAATAGAAAGGAAAAATAGCTCATTTGAAACTTTTTTTCAATATCTCTACGTCATTTTTCGCTTGGTTCATTGTTCCTTTTCGTACCTCTGAAGAAATATCGAGTCGACACCTCTGATTATGTTTATGGGTTTGGCATTTTAAGCCAAAGCACATTCTTTGTAAGATTTGAAATTCTTTTGGCCTTGCACCAGAACTTTTACCATCCCAATCACAGTAATTCGAATAAATAAGTTTTTTGAAGTTTTTAATTAAACAATTAATAAAACGATTCTCTTTTTCCATAGTGTTGAGTTGATATTTTTTACTTGGAAATTAATGAGAACTTTCTGATTAAAAATTTAGACGGATTTGATGATAAGCAAGGCTAAGAATAATAAAAATATGAAAAGGAATTTAATTCATAATAATGAATGTTTTGTGGGCATAATTCGATATTCTAATCATATATAAGCATTTTATATGATTGAACTATATTTATCGTGGTATTACTTGTAAAAGAAAATTTTCTTATTAACACTGGAACTACCAATGGTAAATATATACCATTTTACCACACCCGTCAAATTGATGGGTTTCGGACCATTATGACTTTCATCACAAGTTTTGGCTTAGTTTATGCAATTAAAAGAATATTTTAAAAACAATATTCGATATAATAATTCATTAATTATTATTAAAAAACTAAGAAAAACAGTTTGTATTTGCATTTATAGAATATGCAGTTAGGGCTTTTAGATCAAAATTGAACCCCAATCGTAATAAAGTAGATCTCATTATAACAGCTGCCAAACAGTTTAAATCAATCGGTATAATTTCATATGAAAAATGTAACCCAAAATTTTGCAGAAAATTTTTCAAAGCTTAGTATAAATGAATGTAAATGAGTATTGATGTCCATTATTCCATAGATCAGTGTTTCTCAACCTTATAGTATTCACGGCCCAATTTTCAATCATAATTTTCATCGCGCCCCACCCCCACCGCATAAAATAAAATGTATACAATAATAATGTATTTTGAGTATTTTGGCACTAAACCTACACTACAACCTTAATTTTAAACTTTACAAATTACCAAGAATACGGAAATCTATTAACGTTTGGCAACACCGATCCACAGCATTGAAAAAACAAGAATCCTATGCCTTTTTATTGCTCTTGCGTCCTGCCACGTCGGACATTCTCACAGTTTCGCGAGAAGTTTCGATTTGTCTGGAATTTGTCTGGTCAGCTTAAAAGTTAAGTTAGGAGCGTGTGCAGATGTGAACAAAAGTTTTCTCAAAGGGAGAAGGAGAAAGTTCTATGACGCCAATTTCAATTCCAGACAATTTCATTCGAGTCAATCTTCTATCGTTATTGAATCTATTCTGAATGTGTATGTTATATATATTTTCGAGTAATTGCAATTCACCGTATTAAGTTACAGACTACATTCGAAGGAAAAAATTTGAAAAATTTAATTTTTTAAAAACTATTTTTGATTTTCAGAGGTATTATCAATTATAAACACTATAAATACAAAAACATTATTTGAAAATATAACATATTTTGAGATATAGATAAATTTGTGGTAAATTTTTGTGAAATTTAACCAAAACGGTGAACACTCTACACAAAATCGTAATGCAACAGGCCTATTTTTCTTTGTACACAAGCTATAGAATGTAATGATGAATGAAATGAACCAAAATCTATTAATCATTTCGGGATGCAAAGAAGTTATGGGGAAAAATATACGTATAGATCCATTTTTGCCCTAAATTCACAACTTGATTTTCCTAAAAATGCCTGTAAATGAAAAAGCAGTTCACCAACAATAAAAATCTTGGTTCATTTCATTGCCCATATTATTTAAAATTCACTCTGAAATTTTTATGTAAGTACCTCTATTAGTTTTTGGGATATCATGTTAATGGTGGATAATTTTTATGAAAATGGAAGTGAAAGACACATTTTAGTTGAAAATTATATTTTGCCGAGAATTCCTCTGTATAATAGGTGAGACCTTCTTTTTCTAAGAAAAAACAAACTGTTTTGGAAAGAGAAAAGTGTGAATGACAAGAAATAATTTAAAAAAAATCGCCAATGTGGCCGAAAACCATTGTTTTCAACGTAGTCGGACACCTTAAATATTCAAGGCAGAATCATGGATAAATTTTTAAGCGGGTATAAGCGAGCATTAGACGATAGACAAGTATCAACAAGTACACAGGCGAGCGTGGTTCCGAAAATAAAATCAAGAAAATATTCTCAAGAATACTTAAATTTTGGGTTCAATAGTACGGAAGTAAATGAAGAAGAAAGGCCCCTGTGCATCATTTGCTCAAAAATGTTGGCGGCAGACAGCATGAAACCTAATACACTTAAACGACATTTGGAAACGCTTCATAGTGAGTACGTAAACAAACCCAGAGAATTCTTCGAATTAAAATTAAACTCATATGAAAAGCAAAAATCATTCTTTAAAAAACCTTTGTCTGTGAATGAAAAAGCTTTAATTGCCTCTTACAAATTTTCCTGTAAAATAGCCAGATGTAAAAAGCCCTACACCATTGGTGAAGAGCTTATTTTGCTAGCTGCAATTGATATTGTAGAAATTATGTTTTTAGATAATTTTGCAAAACAATTGTAGTCTATACCTCTTTCAAATGATACTGTTGCCCGTCGAATTGCTGATATAGCTGAAGATTTAAAGTCTCAGCTTTTGTCGAAGTTACGTGACAAATTGTTTTCAATTCCTCTCGATGAGGCAACAGATATTAATAAAGATGCTCATTTCATTGCCTATGTTAGATTTTGTGATGATTTGTCAGTAGAAGAAGAATTACTTTTCTGCAAACCAATAGAACTCAAAGCAACAGCACTCGCATTATTTGCTATCCTAAGTGATTATGAACGAGGCAAACATAGAATGGAAAAATTGCGTCGGAATATGCACCGATGGTGCTCGTTCTATGTCTGGAAGGTTCCAAAGTATTCCAGCACTTGTGAAATAAAAATCGCCACAGTGCGTCTGAACACATTGCTGACCACAGAGAAGCTTTGGCTTCCAAAGAAATGAGTCCTGGTTTGAATATTGTGTTTACTACGTTTTCAACCGTAGTAAATTATATAAAAATGAGACCCCTGAAATCAAGAATCTTTTCAGCACTTTATAAAGACATGGGTGCCGTACATTCAGCGTTACTATTTTATTGCGAGGCAAGATAGTTATCAAGAGGGAAATTTTTGCAACGCGTTTATGAATTAAGAGAAGAAATCGCCGTTTTCCTAGAAGAGGAAAACAGACCGGAAGCTGAGAATTTTTGCAATAGTTTATTTGTGATGAAACTGAGCTACATGGTCAGCATATTCGAGAAATTAAATAACCTGAATCTTCAACTTCAAGGAGCAAATACACATATATTGGATGCGAGTGATAAAGTTAATGCTCTTTGTAGGAAATTGGAATTGTGGCGCAGAAATTTAAAGCAAGAAAACTTAACAATGTTTGCAAATTTGAATGATTGTATAAAACTTACAAGGCTGAAGAACAGCATGTAAAAGTAGTTTTTGCAACCATTGAAAATCATTTAGCAATGCTAGCAAAAGATTTTAAAAAGTAATTTCTTGCTGAAGACAAACTCATATCAAGTTACAAGTGGATGAGGGATCCATTTCAAAATACTCCCGAAGGATTCTCAATTGAAGAGGAAAAACCCTTCATAGACTTCACGGCAAGCGGAGAAATAAAAAGACAATTAAGTAATAAATCACTCTTTGAATTTCAGATGGGAGTGGATGATGAGTTTTCTGCTCTAAAAACAAAGGCATTTCGCATTCTACTACCATTTTCAACATCTTACCTTTGTGGAACTGGATTTTCTACGGTTGCTTCTTTGAAGACAAAATATAAATCTCAGCTAAATATAGGAAAAAAACTGAGAGTGTCTATTTCTAATCTTAAATCCTCCTCCGAAAAACTTTGCTCTACAGGACAGGCCCAAGAAAGTCACTAATGATTATTAAATTTGTTTTTAATTTAGTAAGTTGTTTTAATTTAATAAGTTAATTATTAAACATGTCGAAATGTATTTTGTTTTGTATGTGTGTGTTCTTTCCTTTCAGTAACTTAATTAATTTTTTAAAATAACATTTTCTCTTGCATATGCTCGCGCCCCCCCATTAGAGTGCTGGCGCCCCCCTAGGGGGGCGCGCCCCATAGGTTGAGAATCACTGCCATAGATGATTCAAAAAATATTATAAACTTTAAAATGTCTAAAGACTTTATCTTGATGGGCCTTGGTATAAATAAGTATAGGTCATACTGATTATCGAAGTTAATATGGCTGAGTGGAAATGGATTAGAAATATGTAACTGCTCTTATATTCCATTAAAAGTGGTCATAAAGTTTTAGAACAATACATAAATTATATAAAAATTTTTAGGCATGAAACTTGAAACAGTCTAAGTGACGAACTTGTTAGTCCTAGTATTAATTTCTCCCTAAAAATACATCTTCTTCTGCTACCTAATATGTCCATGGTCCAAAAAATATGTAAAATTTGTCAGGAATATTTCTTTATCAGACTTCTTCACAAAAACTCATTAGCTTCATCTTAAAGATATGCAGTTTGGGAAACAGCGTTATTCAATCCAAATTCATCTGACCAAAGGTCAATTAACTCTGGAAGAACGCCCAAAGATCAAGAACTGATAAATGCATTTTTGTTTACAGAACAGATTTCTGAGTTTGAGTTACGAACTGTTAGCATTTGGTGTATATCAGACAGACGGCAACGATTCAAGAAATCGGGACATTTATAACCATTATGCCATTTTGGCTTATTTAGCTCGTAACTACGTTTTTTTGTATAATGACATTTTGTATTACTTGTAGTATTTGATATATTGAAAACACTTATTTTATTTATTCTTTGATAACTTAAATGATAATGGTTGAATGTTGAAATAATTTTTCTAGCCGATTTCTACGCAGATATCGAGTAAGTTATTTTCACTTATTTCATTTCGAGTAAAAAAATTTTTAAAAGCTACTTATTGTTTGGAAAATCGCTTATGAATAGTTTTAAACTGTAAAAGAGACATATTTACTTTAGAATCAAAATATTTTTCTTTTCAAACATATTTAATTATTTTTGTAAACATAGTCATTTTAATTACAGTAATAATTATAAATTGTACTGTAAAATAAATTGTATATGAATTGTTTTTGGTATATATTTATTATATATTATAAATAATAAATTCTAGATTTCAGCGGTTGTTACTAGCTAAATTTTATAAAAAAATTCAAGCATTTATAAAACATGTTTCTATATTAAAAGTAAAACTTTAAATTTGTAAATACCGAGACATATTATCTATTAGATCTTAAATGAAAGTGATCTGCTACTAAATAAAGTTGCCACACGTCCCGTATGTATGTGTATTTCATATTTCATTATATCGTATCATATAAATATTATTCCAGTTTCGTTTTTGAATATTGCATGAAACAGGCTAACGTTCTGAGGATTTATATTTTAAAATGATATCAATCATTCAAAAAAAAATTCCAGGCCTTTGACTGAATAATTTAAAAAGTAACGTTAATGAGTTAATGACTCCAATTCACACTTGCTAAGTACAGTGTGGTTATAATTAAAGTGCAAGTGTTTGAAGGACTATAAAATAAAAACTACACAGAGTATGTTGAAGAAATTTGGTTTATAAATATAGAATATAAGGAAATGAATTGTACAATAAATAAAATTTAGTTCATTTTTTCAATAGATGTCGTTGTAGATGATTAAAATGCTGTTTTTGCCTCGTACTATGTCAAAATGAAAACCAGTTGAGTTTTGAAATCATTATGATACAGAAAAGCCAAGTGTGTTAAGCTTCATTCATGACTTTGTCAAAGACAGACCATTATCTGTTAATAAAATATTATTATAAAAAAATAGCAATTATAATGCTGCTTTGAAAGAATATCGCGTCTTAAATATTTGAGAAAAGAATCGCTGTCTGTGAATAGTTTAAAGAAAACAACTAATAAATTTAGAGCTACAGGAGAACTGAGTGATCCCTGGCACAAAATGAGGATGATATGTGAATCAGGAAGTTGTGGAAGATATTAGAGAAAAAATTGATCCAGAGTTAGTGAATCAGCAACCCTAAAAGTGTAGCAAGGATTCTATCAAAATCATGGACAACCTACGCAAAGTCTTGAGCAACATTTTAAAACTCTATCTGTATAAAATCAAAATTTTGCAACACTTGCAACTAAGTGATCCACTAAAAAGAATTGAAGAAAAAAAAAAGAATATGCTAACAAGGAATAAAACAAATTATAAAAATAAATTCCGAGAAAATAAGAAATACGTTAATTTTTTAATGAAAAATTATTTTAATTATTTCAATTTCTTTAAATGTGAAGCCCTTTTCTTTATAATTCAGCTTATATATATTTTTATATGCAAAAATTCAATTACACATTCTAAGAAATTTTACTTTCAAATATTTGTTCAGTTTCTTTTGAAAAACAATAGAATTTACCTAATTTTTAGAAAATGGATTAATGAAATGAAATTATGAAAATGGATTTATAAATTCATGGCTAAAATTTCTGAATTTTTTGTTCAAGTACCTGCTTTGTTTTCATTCTCGCATATTTGTTGTTATAGTGACAGAAAGCAATGGGAGCATTTCAAGTGAATAAAGATTTGATTCCGATAAAAGCACATTATTTTCTACTCCATGGTGGTAGGTGATTTTTATTGTTTGTTTAAAACATTTTTTGAAGTTATTTCTTATATAGTAGAGACCAATGAAAGCACAATATTTAAGATTTTGTCATATTTTATGCACGAGGCTGACGGCATCATGCATTCCAAACCTCTCAAAATTATCTCTAAAAATCAATAGTATTATTTGTCTATTTAACCTTTGGATTTATTTATGTCGGATATTCGCCGTGCGCTTGTTTTCTTTATGTTATGAATGACAATTTATTTTATCACTCAAGTTTAAAAATTCTATAACCTTTCTACATTGTTAGTGCACCAGAAATTTAAATCTGTTCTGAGCACACATTTCCCCCAAAATAGAACGACTTCTGAAGGATTAAAATTTGTAATGCAATATTCATAAAGAAAGTTAGGTTGTGTGCTTCCCTTAGCCTCTATCATACCAATAAAAATGATGACAAACTGTAATAATTATCTAATTAAATAATATACATAGTTAGTGATTTGGGAAAAATATTCAGTAAGTGATGTTAATTATTAAATGACGCCTTTGAAGACCAATGGTGCAGTTCAATTGAACCTCTCATACATAATTTGATTTTCGAGATTTTAAGTATTAAATTGGAATAACTTCAAAATCATTTTATATCATTATTCTTAAGCATGCTCTATTTATTCTGCATATGAACCTCTTTAATGAGACTCTATTGTCAGGACATCATAATACCATTAAAATTATAACTGTCTAGATCATTTATTTTCTAACTGCTTATCTCTGTATATAAAAACACTTTTTTTATTCCTCATGTGGATAATGCGCTTATAAGCAGAATTTTTCCTTTTTTAGATTTTCGTATTCCTTTTTCTTGACCGAAAATCATTTGTTATTATTTGATAAAAATGGTTTCTGTTTCAGAAATCCAAGGAACACTTTGCTAAAATTATATTTAAAAGTATTTTTCAAAAGTTTTTAAGATTCAGATTCAATAATTGCGTTGTAGTTAAATTTAGTATTAAAAAAGAGGTACATTTTTTAAATCTTAAAATGAAATAGAAATATTTATGTCTAGTTATATTTTTGAAAGCTATAGTGGGGAAATTCTAAAATTTCGCTTGGTTTTTAATTTTTAAAGTGTTAATGGAAAATTTTTAAAAAATAGCTTCGGTGCGCATTCTCACTTTCCAATATACATTTATGTCAATTTTAGTAGCTCTAGGTTATATGGTCTATCATGTATAGTACCAACACGCATTTTTCTTCATCCTTAGTAAACTCATTGATTGCATTTTTATTCAATTGTAAATTATAGAACTTAAGAAAATTCTTTTGTGCCACACGGTAATCTTCTCTGCATGGTTACATGAAACCTGAAATATTGTTAGTGAACGTGGATTCATGTACACGTGATACCTCCATTTAAGTCATGGGAATGCATTGTGCGTCTCAGAGAAGAAGAGATGTGATATAGTTGAATGTTGGATAAGAGCGTAGTTTTTTCCGCTGCGGATATTTTACCGTTACTACTCATACAAATTGCAAGTTTCCACCCACGGCTGTAAAATTTTCATTGTCATCGTAAGACACAATTTCATCACCAAACAAATTTACGCTAACAGTTTTATTTTAACTATTCACTGCTTAAGGGTAATTTGAAACGAATAGAGTGCAGATTCTATCTTTATTGTTAATTTGTTGTCCAATGAAGAGGTAAAAAAATACCACTTATTTGGATTTATTCAATTAATGAAAAAAGAGGAGAGAGTTTTTTACACGTTACTTGAACATTTGAAGCAAAAGAAATTGAATTTGAAATTCTTCAGTTATTTCAGAATGAAGAGTCCCTATGGGGGAATACATGGGTGGTTAAAAGATATCAGCACAAAAGTACCAAAATGAGGAATTCCATTCAGCCTGTAAAAATGCTGACAATAACTTTTGAAATCTATAAGAACTAACTTTTGGGATATTAAATTGAATTGTGTAAAATAAATGTTTTACTTACAATTATTTTCGTACGTTATTCAAAAGTTTTGAAGGTAACTTTGTTTATTGATGCAATTCCATAAAAACTTGCAAATATGAGCAGAACAATATATACGACTTATACACATAAATATATAATAAAATATTAATATAAAATTTATAATATACATTAATTATTTAATGAATATTACCATTCAAATGTGCTAAAGGAAAACTTAATGGTAATCCCATTTTATTTTGAGCTTGCCAGGCACAGAAAGTCCAAAAGTTTCTTACTTTTTGTTGGTGATACAGCATTTGGGCTGCCTAAAAATTTGCTATGACCATAAGCTAAAACAAATTTGATATTCAAAAATAAAATACAAAACTATCTATTCTTCAAGAGAGATACATACATAGAATGCGCTTTTGATTTTCTCAGCAATAAATGAAAATATTCCATTGTTCTTTTGATGTTATAGCGTAATTTCTGCATGATATTATTAAAGCCTGTACAATTTTCATAATTATCTTAAATACATTTTTAAAAAATTGTAGTGGATGACACTTGATGTTACTATAGCTTTTTTTCAAATATTAGTTCATTAATTAAATTTCATTTCTTTAAATAGAGTTTTAGCAGCTTATAATAAAAATTGAAGCCAGCAGGTTGTAGCTCAATCGATAAAATGCAAGTATTTCAGTATTTTCACGTTAAGGTAATGAATGAGAGTTCACTTCTTGAAAAAATCAATAATTTTTTTTTATGTTTAGTAATTTTTTGGTACTTAATGATTTTTGTGATAACTATGTAATAAAAAAAAATTGAAATGAATTTTCACTGAGCTTATCTAAGTAGAAATTAAATTAATTTTTTTAATTACTTTTTTCGTTAAGTACATATGAGAAAGTACAGATTTCCTATAAATCGTTTCTCTCTTTTTCTTTCAATAAATCAATTTCGTTGCGAATTTCTATAAATATTTCATTCTAACCGCTGAGTTTCTGTTTTTAAAAATCCATAAACAGGCCTTTCTTGGATTCAATATTTAACTCACTCACCATCATATTAAACGAAAACTTATTGATGCTGAAAGAAAAATTATGTTTCATGCAAGATGGTCAACTTACTGTGAAAAAGCAACTCTAGACATTACAAAAACATCACGAGTGTAAACTTGCATTTGATTACTTTCACGGCCATAGTAAAAATACCGTTGGTGCTAGCGGCAGCTGGCATCTGCACTGGGTCGCCAAAAGGCGAATTAACCGCGCCCTTTTCCGCCAATAAGTAAGTTATAATAAATTCAACACACTTCCGTTGTTATGGTGGAGACAGTGAATGAATCGCGTTTGAAAAATTCACTGTGTGAGTAACCAGTGTAAAGATGGGTTCACACGAGGATAACTATTGCGCTTAATAGAGTTTAGTTTAGTTTAGTTATATTAACGTCCCTTTTAAAGCAACTCGAGGGCTATTTTGGGACGGACCTCGTAATTTTGAACCACGGTCAGATGACGAGGACGACACTTGAACTGGCACCCCCTTTTCCACACCTCGCCACACCAGCGGGAGGACATTTGGCCTAACAGATATAACGTGCAACAGACCCTCTCACATGACGGTTCTTCGGTGGAATCGAGTCTCGAACCTGAAACCCTCCGGTTCCGAAACCGAGACTTTACCACCGGGCCACCGCGGCCCTGCGCTTAATAGAAGATCACACCTACTTTCAGAAAATCCCGTGACCTGAACGGGACAATATCAAATGATTGTCCCGTCCGGACAGAAGTTGTCTATTGTCTCAAGTATTCATACTATTACAATGTCGGGACATCAATAGAGAGGCAATGATTGCGCGCAATAGTTAGCCTCGTGTGAACCCACCTTTACTCATGTCATAAAACTGCTGTATCTCATGAGATGATACATTATTTTTTATGAGTAGTTTGTCACAGGGAAAAGGTCAGGATCAAATGAGAAAAAGACGAATATAACAGCTGCTTATTCGATAATAAAATGAGCAATTGTTTATAAGTTGGAATTTGTTTACATAGGAAATTGGAAAATTTTGATTTATGTTTATACTAAAATATAAATAAATAAACTAATTTTTAAGAATCATTTTGAGTAAAATAAAATGCTACCACGAAAGACTTTTAATAAAAATATTTTGAATGCAACGATTTTGAGAATTCCTGTAATGTTCCAAATATCACAATCGGATTTTAAAAAAAATATTTGGAATTACTGTTACGAAAATGGATTAAAAATTTTTTTTATTTCAAGAAGTTTTGAAAATTATATTTCCATCCTCAGTGCTCTAAATATTTAGTTTAAATTAATTAATTAATTTATTATTTACTAATATAACAAATTAATAAATTAATAAATTAATTTGGTCATAATTTATATTTCATTATGATTTCATTCAATTATTTAGCAAAAATAATAATCACAGAAATTTGAAGAAAGAAAGAAACAATGAAACTATAGAAACAATGCATAGTTGAATGAAAAACTAGAGAAATTAGTATTTCGAGTCGTGATTAATCCTACCCACAATGAATGAAATGCATTTTTTTTTAGAATAAAGAAGATACGACGTCACAACTCGGCATAAGACTACTTCCAGTTTGATGCCCAATTCCACTTACAATGAGAATGATATAATGTATAATGGCATTTCAATTTAACTATAAAAGTAAACATACTGATGTATCAATGCGCTGAATTAAATATTTCCTAAAGAGAAACTAATTTACTGGCATAATCGCCTGGAATTTAGTTTAATATCTGACCAGTATTTCGTGTTATGTTTACAACTGAAGATAGATACTATTTTTCCGCATTTTACTATGTTACCTAGAAATAAGTACTGCATTTTTTATAATGGTGTTTCCTGCCTGAATCTTAATTTGCTCTTGAGTTGTTTGCCCATACATAAATATTTTAACGAATTTCAATAAAAGAATGTAAAATTTGAAACAATAAACTTAAAACATTATACTCTTGTGGTACAAAAGAATTTGGTTGTGTTCTACAATTTACAGTTGAATAAGAATCAATCAATAAAAGTTACTATTAATTAAAAAAATGTGTGCGTTGGCACTCTTTTGGCTAGATTTTTAAAAAATACTTCATTTTATGAGCTTAGCTATAATTTTCGCCACTTTTATATTTAGGAGCAGGGAACTTTATACCTCAGAGCGAGTATTTAGTGCCCAATAAGTGAGTACGCGATAGCTTCCAAAAATACCGCAGCACGAAAATTTCGCATAATTAAATTAAAAGAAAATTCATTGCATATGTTTAACACAACATTTTTTTTTAATTTTGGCAATTTAAAAATTTTTTGCCTTATTACATTGTTATAGATTATATTGTGGCTCTAAAATTTCAGCCGTTTTCGTAGATTCAACAAATCTGTTATTCCCGTGATTTTCTTTTATTGTTAAAACCGAAAGAAGTATTTTGCTTAATATCTGTGTACTTTGGAAGACAAATAAAAAAATAAATGCTCTATAGCTCCAAACTTAAAAGATAAATGAATCAGACGGTAACATTTTTAATTACGCAGTGAAATCTTGAAGCTGTTCTCCATGAGAAATGTTCGTGAATATAATGAGCAGAGCATACGTATGGTTATTAAAATAAAATGACTTTATTGTCTTACAATATGAGATAACATGAACATTACCAAAATGATTAACTGAAATTAAATATAACTAATATTTATTTGAAACCAAAATAAACGGGGTCTTTGTTATATTGACTAAAAATTCCAATAATATCTTTGACATACAAAATGAAATTGAATAATTCGTGATCTAAAAATAAACTATTAATTAAAGATTATATAAAACTAGCTGGTACCCGGCGCGTTGCTGCCGAGAAAGAAGTAATTTTCTAGATATCGTTTCAAATTTGAAATAATTGTCGTGTTTAATTAGGAATGATAGAATAATATTTATTTTCGTTTTGGTAATGAATACATTCATTCAAATTGAATGATGTATAAAGAAGAAGGGTAATTAATATTTATTCTTTTTTTTCTTTGTGATTTAAGAGCTTTAGCGTGTGAAATATTTTTTTTTTGTTTTTTGTTTCTCCATCTTTAGCAGAAACGAATTTTTTGAGTATCCAGCATAGAATTGGATAGAATCGGATGAGCGGCACGGGAGCACATAAGAGACACATTAAAATATTCATTTTTATTTATATATATTATATATAACATAATTCTACATATATAAATTAGCAATAAATGTCAAGTTAAAAGGAAAACAATGGAATCAAAATTAAATCAAATAGAAAGATAATCTGACCTGAAGAATTTTTCAAAGGTCACCCTGAGGCAGGGAATCAAAAATTTAATTAGATAATTTAACTATGCCTATAACAATTCCGCAAGAGCAGTTATAGTTCTTCAAAGTTTCATTGCAATCGGATGAGCGGTACAGCAACGCATAAGAGCCATACAGACAAACATTCATTTTTATTTATATAGATTATATATAGCATAATTTTACTGTGCCTATAACCACCTCGTAATAGCAAGTAATAAGTTGTCACTAGGGCGAGCGGTACGACAGCGCATACGAGACATTCAGACAACATTCAGTCGCAATCGGATGAGCGATACGGCAGCGCATAAGAGACATACAGACAAATATGCATTTTTATTAATATAGATAATCGTTATCACAATTTGAAGAGGCTTGTTTTTAAAATCAAGTTGAATTAGTGTAATGCCGACAAATTGTTAGCGTTTAGTAAAAGAAAAATACGTTTGATTATGGAATTTTTTTTTTTAAATGTCATAAAAATTTATTTTGATTAAAATATTTCTTCATTCTAATTTGAAATCTCGTATTTTAAAATCTTTTTAACTATTTCCAGACTATTAGGAAGTTATTTTTTTTCAGTAGAAAAGTAAAGAAAATATTTTTATCATAACATAAACGTTTTTTTTTCAATGATATTTCTTTTTAGTGTTTTCCTTACATATTGTAATTAAGTTTTCTAATTTTATTTTTTGAAATTTTCTAAATCAAAATTGTTTTGAAACATGCTTACTAATTTTGACGATGTTACTTTAACGTTTAGCTCATGCGAGTGTTTTGCCTTTCATCACCGTGTATGCCAAACAGTTGGGCATTTCGGCGGATGTTATTGGACTCATCTTGGCAATTTTGTGTTGTGTCACAGTCATATCAAGACCTTTAATAGGAAGCATAGCCGACCACTTACAGAAACTGAAGTTAGTAATGATAGCTTTGATTTTCATTGACATTTCAGCGGATATGGGTTTGAACTTTATTCCTTCATCGACGACAAATATAACACAGTCTTCAATAGTCTGCCATCAGAATGTATCTTATATCTTTCAGTTTGATCCATATGCCTGCAAAAATAATTCTTCATTCTATGACAAATGCATTTTTTCTTGTGATATATGCCAGGATGATAGTGGCATCTGTTTAAAAGACAGCTTAATACATTCAGGAAATTCAAAGACTGGTAATTTTTCAGACGTACCGTTCGAGTATTTTGCAAAAGTGATGCCATATTGTCCTAAGAACAAAAATGCGACAATATGCATTGAAAATGAATATATTAAGAATTCTTCCAAAAACGCAATTCTTGAGTTGTGTTGCCTGAGTACTTTTACTGCCATTATTTACATATGCTATGGATCACTTGTTAGCTTGTTAGATGCAGCCTGCTTTAACGCTTTAGGAGCTAGACCAGAACTCTATGGTAAACAGCGTTTGTGGGGAACAATTGGATGGGGATCTTTTGCTTTGTTATCTGGCTACCTTAACCAAATATTCACCGGTACTTCTGGTAAGTATAATTTTTCAGCGGGATTCTATATGCTGGTCTTGCTTCTATTGACAGATTTACTAGTGGTATCAAAATTGAAACTGAAAGATGTCAAGGTATCTAAAAACATCTTTAAAGATGTTGGCGGGCTACTAGTTAAACCAAGGATAACTATATTTATCTCACAAGTGTATTTTGTAGGTATTTTCATAGGAATATCCAAATCGTATATTTTTTGGTATTTACGATCACTCCATGCAAGTCAACTAGTTCTGGGTTGCTCATCCGCCGTCCAGTGCTTTTTAGGAGAACTGCCTTTCTTCTTTTTCTCTGGATGGGTTATCTCCAAAATAGGACATAATAACACATTTACAATGTCATTTGTAGCGAATGGATTGAAATTGTTCTTTTATTCATTTATAAAGAACCCATGGTTGGGATTGCTCATAGATTTTTTACAAGGACCCTGTTTCGGCACCTTCTATACCGCAATGACTTCCTATGCAAAGGAAATTGCACCTGAAGGAACAGAGGCAACTGTGCAAGGATTAGCAAGTGGAACTTTTGAAGGTTTAGGTAAGCATCCGATTATTTTACATGAAAATAATAGGAGACTTTCCTTTTGTTACAGTATTAGTTTAAAATACTTTTTAAACTGAAGAGTTTAGTAGTGAATTTAGAAGAGGTTTGACAGAACATTTAATCGTTATTTCAAGGATGAATGCACTTGCAAATTATAATGTAACATCTCGATCTGGTCCGATCAAATAAAGGGTAGCGTTTTAATCAAATTACTTTATTTACTGCTTTAATTTACATAAAAAATACTATTTATCATCTCGGTAAGTGAAAAGTTATATGTGCAACACCACAAGAATAGTTCCTCGAAATATTTCGAAGAGACTCACGAGAACAGCTAACGGCCGTCTGTCTCACGTTGGTACCAAGGTTAGCTCCAGGAATCCACCGAATTCCTCGGGTGGAATTTTTTCTCGAACGCTCTGCTTTCATCAACGTCTTCTCCGGTTCTCCTTCACCAAAAAAAAATCCCTCGTCTTTCCTACCCTATCTCTTATTTTTATATATATTTCCTATCTATCTATTTAAAATCCCTATCTCTCTAAAAACCTCGCCTTTTCTCTTTTCTTTCAACTCCACTTCTCATCCACATCGAAGCATTTAGGCCCCCGATTCTCCAATCTTCGTTCAGCAAAACCTTCACTGATCTACAGTTGACCGCAGAAATGTTCGTGGTCCACAATGGGAAGAATCCAGGCTACACATCTGTGTCGCAGACACGATTAGTGCACGGATATTCCTTTATCTAGACTCACTCTAAAGGGCCAGATGTCCGTTCTTAAAAGGAGCGTTCTCCACCTGTCCATCTATAAGCAATTACACTGCCATAAACCGTCGCCATTGAGGAAAAGAGTCTGGAAATGGCAATTATGGAGCGAGTGAAAAAGAAACCACAATGGTCAGGCCGGGGAGAAGCTGAATCATTACAATAACCTTTTTAACCAGTTAAAATGTTCTGCCCGTGACTTTCATGTATACCGTTTACTCCCGAGTATTCGGCTTAATGTAACTGAAAGACAGACCGAATAACAAAAAAGTCAAATAGACCAGACTTCTATGAACTCATTTCTTTGTCCTCTGGTACCAGATGCCAAAGTTTTTCTGCTAAACTCATTATTATGATATATTTCTTGCTTCTTATTGAGTACTAAGCCCTCCATTTATCTCAAGACACGTAAAATGTGAACTCGGTCGTGGCCCGGTGAAACATGGAAGCCGTTACGGGTATCGTATCTAGTTAAAATAGGAGACTCTTATGTTAATATATAGTCTTTATTTATGTTAATATACTGCACTGCATGATTCAAGATTTAGTAAGAAAAAATTAAGTTAAAGGATGTAAACTGTGTTCATAAATAACATAATATAAACATAAATTCTGTAATACCTAAATTAAATGCTGGAAACATTAGGATAAATGTAGCGCTTAGACCTACTTTTTAAAGAATGCACTCATTTTTTTTTTCATTGATAAACGATACACAGATATAAAAAGATAATCCTAAAATAAAGGTCAAAAATTGAAATTTTCAGTTTTTGAAAAATTAGTCCGAATAGTAAGGAAGCTGGATAGTCGAGAACCGGATACTAGAGAGTGTATAAATAGAGTTCTTTAATAAAGAAAAAAATCTAGTATTGACATTTGAATTTTTTTCACTCATTGAGCTCAAATTGTTATACAGCTATACAATTTTGGTGTCAGATACAGTATGGCAATTGCATGTTATTTCATTCGGGTTTTACATAATAGCATTCACATACATTAAGAATAAATATTAATAGGCAATCAGCTCATTTATTTATGTAAAATTTGATAAAAATCGAAATTATTTGTTTCATAATAGATAAAGAGACTGACAAACTCCCTGGTGGCAGGTTTAATTCAAAATTTGATATATATTGGTGATTACACAATAAATCTCGCTTCCTTATGTTGTTTTGTTTTTGAAGCAAACTGACGAAAAATATAATTTTAAAAAGGAAGTTTCCTGATCAGATGAGAGTGTATGTGTGCTTGAAACATGAGAATTCATTATACATTAATTCATTAAAATCTTAAGGTCGTATCTTTGGAAAATGTTCGATCTCTTCTATACTTCGCAAACAAAGAAAAAAAAGCTGAGATGGGACATTTCAGTTCAAGACATTGGCATTCCAGTTAAATTAGATATTAGAGTTAAGCTGACACCTTTTAACTATCCTATATTATTGTTAATTTACATCAATTTTTGTAGTCTTTTTGTATTCTTTTTTCACCTGGAGAGTTAATTAAATGATATTTCTTATTTTGAGTTTGCTGTCGCTCTGATATCCAAGAGATTATGAAATTTTTAAATCGATTTATATCTATAGATGTCTTAATTTTAGTTTATAAATTGAAAAAAAAACAATGATTTAGCATAAATTTTTTTTTATTTTAAAGCAATTACTTACCTTAATTAACCAATTAATTTTTTCTGAATTATAATGAGTATTTTGTTCTTTAAAGGAGTGGCAACTGGAAGCCTACTTGGTGGTTATGGATTTCGAACTTTTGGTGGACGCACAACATTATTCTACACTGGAATTATATCTTTTGCTTTCGGGATTATTAACTTCACAATCAATTATATAATGATTCGTAATCAGTCTGAACCTTTAGAAAAATGAACAAGATTAAGAATATTTCGATATTTTTATTTATCTACCGAGAATTATGAGTATGAAAATAACATTAGTGCACAATAAAAGTGCAGGTAGACCTTTTACTTTTGTCAAAATGTGTTGATATTCTTTAATACTGTATGGACCAAATAACTTATGATTAATATTGTTAATGATTTGTTACTGAATATTAGATTGCTAATAATAAAATTTATTTCTGTTTGTTCTTATTTATTAGAAAGTGATATATTTTCATAATTATATTCACAAAAAGATAAGGTAGATATTAACATGTTGCAGACGGATTCTATTTAGGCGCAATTTTTTATCAATTTGCAGTATCCGATTTTTATAATATGTTGACAACCAGCGAATTATACAAGATTACGATAAGATTGAAAGTATTTTGGTTCATTATTTTGTGATCTCCATATTAGTATTTATTAAGAGAACATAATCATTTTTCAATTGTATATTCTCAGTCAACTATGATTGATACAATCTGAACCAAAATTATTATATCAGACACCCGTGAATAAAGTTGGCTGATATTAGAGTTAAGCTGACACCTTTTAACTATCCTATATTATTGTTAATTTACATCAATTTTTGTAGTCTTTTTGTCTTCTTTTTTTTACCTGGAGAGTTAATTAAATGTTCAGTGACCATTGTTATCTGACATGGCACATAACGTATTAAATAAATTAATAGTCAGTACAAAATGATTGATATTGATGGTGCGTCTGTTTAGAAGTAATATATTTAAAACTAATTGCTCTACAATTTCTAAAAGGTAGAATTAAAATTAAGAAATTAAAAAGATTCTTTTATTAATTGAAACAATGATATAGAAATATTTTCAATAATTCATAGCGAATGAAATGTGATTTCATTTCAAATCGGTGAATTAAAAATGCCCCTTGATCATTACAATTCTGTATTTGACGCGTGCAGAATTTATTCTGCGGCCGAAACTCATTTTCACCCCTGCAATTACAGAACAACATTTTCCATTGTTTATCTATGAGGATGCGCATGCATTATCTATGCAGATGTGGTGGAAAATTAAAAAAAAAGATTTATATAACTACCATTGAATTCAATGAAAATATAACAGCCTAGTTATAAGTTATTGTTGAAAGTGTGCATGAAATTGCTTTGTCAATGTAAGCAATAGCGAATAGCACCAAAAATCAAAACTTCATTACCTCTTCGAATTTTGTTGCATTTTATTTAAGCATTATTGCTGACAGTAACACTTTCAATACTTGCGGTAAGTTACACAGAAAATTATTTGCTTTACTTGTCACCATTAATTGTTTTTTTCTCATATCATCTATCAATGTTTGCCTTCATGAATTGCCCAAACCGTTATGGAACAATTATTTTGACCTTCTCAATTTGCTTTTATTTTTGAAAGACATTTTAGAAACCTCATATGCTTGTTTTGTATTCTATGCTAATTTAAGAGAAACATTTTTAGCTCATATTATCAAAATATGGTGCTAAAAATTTTCTATTAATAAAATCTTTATTTTGTCTGACAAATGTACATTTAGAAATAAAAAATTAAAAAAAAAAAAACTGGTTGGGTTTTGAACTTGTTAAAAGTTGTTTTCGACTAATAATGGCCTGTTTCGACTTTAAATCCAGCGATTTACTCTATAGAATTTATGAATCATTTTTATTATTTATATGAGTATTTACTGACAATATGCCAATTAGTAAACATTATTAATGATGCTAAAAAGAAATAAAAAAGATTCAAGTATTAAGGGATTGTTGCATTTCCACAATATCTACGCATGAGACGCCGCTAAGTGACATGCTTTTTAGATACCAGGCCTTTACATAAAAATCTGTAAATATTGTTTAAATTATTATTACTTGATTATTTTAATTTAACCAAAATTTTCAAATGCAAACTTTATTTAAATTTTATAGTTGTCGTTGTTTCCAATCTTAACTATCAAATATTTATATTTATAATATATAGCTAAATATTTATATATTATAAATATTTAGAAAATCAAGCTTAACTCTGACCTTTGAGAAAAAATAATTTATTTTCTGCTGAAGGGTTTGGCATAATTGGATTTGGTTCAAACCTTCACCGTAATCAATTTCCTTGATTTGCAGATTGAATTACATTACAATTATTGATTCGCATCTACATAGAACTACACCATTATTTTAAAATTAAATCTTCACCGGGAAATTATAGTTGTTATGAAGGCAAAAATTATTTAAATTTAAAACAGCAAAGAAATTATAATTATAGAAATTGCTTAAACGATCGTATCTAAAAAGTGCCGATCGATCAAGCAAAAGAAAATGTATCAACTAGTGACTTATAAAGATAATATAATGTTTTTAAATCATTTGCGATGGGTGCTGTGAAAAATGGACAATTTTCTGTGGTTTAGTATTCTACTGTTAGAAAATTGTTTCAAGTAATGATTATAAATCCATAAAAGGTTTTGTCATTTGCTATATAAGTAAGAACATAAGTCTTTGCCATTTCTTTTATGCTCCAAAGTTATAAAATTATTTTCATATATTCCACAATTTGTGATATCATATATGAATACAGAAGATCAGTTTTTTCTTATCTATCTGTTATGCAAATGAATCAAATTGAAACAAAAAAACTCTGTATCAGATAATTTTGACCAGATAAGTTAATGCTGACAAGGAAATGTAGAAGTAACTATAAAATTTTGTTTCGTCTCTGATCTCTAAACCTTTGAATAAGGTATCAAAGAATAAAATTTCCTTAACAATGCTTTTAGGAACATTATGATTCTGAATCATATTTATTTGTTAATATATTTCTTCAATCTAAAGCAAATAAAAAAAAATTCAGGAAACAGAAGGTTAAGGTTCTTCTTCTTGCATACAATCGACCACCCCGTCACCACTGAACGTAACAGTATCGACAGGATTAGATTAAGGTTGTTTAAGAAATTACAGGTTGTTATTTAAAGTGTCTCCAGGCTTGTTTCTAAAAGTATTTTCTAAATAAGGCGATTTGTTAAAGAGGATGTAAACAGTTTTCAGAACGAAACAGGCGGATTTCAGATGCGACGACTTGTTTTTCGAATTCATGATCAGTACATTAATAGTGTTGAGGATTTTTAAATTAGGTTTGCGAGCAGTATGAATTAATTTTGTAATTTGAAGAATCAAATCATTCTATTGTAAAGAATCTTCGTATTTATTCTTAGCAAATAAGCATTTTTTGTGGATACTTTTTGTTTTAATAACAATAATAATATACAAATAATAACAAATATATGTAATGATTTATAATATAATCTGGATACAATATATAGATGTTTCATTATAATGCCTCTATTTTCTGTATTCTGATAAAAAATAAGAAGAAAATTCATTAAAGAAAAAACATAAAAGATATTTTAGATACAAAGCACAATAAATAGTTTTTTCAAATATTATGTTAACGTATTAATTTTAAATTTTTATAATGAATTAATTAAAAGTTTCATAAATTTTCGATACAATGCACAGGAAATGTCTTTTAGCTAAATGTGCTTTTTTTTAGCATTTAAAAATTACAATTCTTAGAAAATCAATCGATTATAATACACCAATAATTTTGAGGTATTAATTTATAATTTTATGTACGATCCACATTCCTTTTTGAATGTATAAAAATGGAGGTTTCGAAGGTGTTCTTATATGGGGACATCGCTCACTAAATAATATTTTCAAATACTCCGCATGACAAATACAACCTCTTACAGAAAGTATGTTAAGGTGAGATATTCATAATTAGTGTGATTTAATTGTGAATTATTTTTTGTTTATGTAAAATTGAAGTTAATTTTGAATGTGAGATTTGATTATTGGGATTTTATTATGTAAGAAATAGTTTAGTTTGTTGATATTTGTTATGAGAATTTTCTTGCCTTTGGATTAGGATTAGCAATTCCTGTCTGTGAATTTTGTTCTATAAATTGTTATTTATATTTTAAAGTAGCATTTTTGACAAAGTTTGTTTTGGTTTCGGAATTCGTTGTGTATTTAAGGTGTCGTAATTTCGATTTGAAAGTTTTCTCTGTGATTGCAAAATTAGCTTTAAAAAAGGTATAATTTATGAGATTTCTGTATGTAAATATTATTTTCATATATATCAATCAAACCATTGAGTACTAAGTTCAGGAAAGATGAGCTGCTAATCATTATGAAGGTGTTGAGCTTTGAGAGTAATAATTAAGAAAAGTGAACTGTTTAAAACACAAACTGAAGTAGTTCAGAGCCTAGAAGATCAAGTAATAGTCGATTCTCAGGCAAAACTAGAGCAAGAAAATGAAGGGAAAAAATTGAGAAAGAAAAAGTAGAAAATGATTTGAGCTAAAAAAGTTAAAATTGAGTCACATAGAGAAAGAAATTGTTAGCAAATGCTGAAAAAGTGTTATTAATAATATACAAAATACTGAGATCGCCGATTTGAGTTCATCAATTACTGATTTAGAAAACTAAATAAAAATCATCAAAACATTAACTATCCTTGTACTTTGTAAATCGGAATCATTTAACTTATTTTTAGCTCTTTGGAAAAAAGCATTCAAAGACAAAAATGTTTCCGAAAATTTGAAAGCAGAAATTCTTTTGAATATGTTGGATGAAAAAGTCAGTAATTTGATAATTTATCAAGAAGAATTTAACGATTATAAGAAAATTATCTCTTTAGTTTTAAAAGAATTTAGAAGATTCCCTATGTGCGCTGTTTAAAAATATTTTTAGATTTTCCCTTCTTTTATTATAAATTCAGTATATATTTGTGAGTTTTCATATTGATTGGATTGATAATTTCTTATGCCTGCATTAGGTTTGAATTAAGCTTCATTTGCGCTTTTCAACTATAGACATCTTTTAAAAATATTTTTTTAGATTTTCCCATTTGGATTTGATTTGAAGATTCTGTATTTATGAGGCTAAAGAGATTACTTCCCTTTCAGGTACTAATAAAATAAAGCTATACAAAGGTCAACAAAAGAATTTCTCACAGCGCATGGCCAGTCACGCGCTTTACTTAGGGGCACTGTGGATAGCTTTGTGCTTGGAGCATTCACGGATAAAAAGTTACTAGCAGAATTGTTAAAATACAAAAAATATTGTGTTTGTGATTGCAAAAAATGTAAGACTTGTCCACTAGCTGGAAAAGAGCAGATTTAAATCGAAATTTCAAATATGGCGTTATTTCGTAAAAACAAAAACCTTATTTATATGTTGAATTGTAAAGAATGCAATTTAAATTATAAAGCACAAACTATTACTGAACTAAATTAAAAAATAAATGGCCACCGATCCTCTATTAAAAACTTCATTAAAATGAGTCCTTTGATTATGAACTACTACACTTTCAGTGTCATAATTTTGATAACATTAATATTTACATTTTGAAGGATAACATTATTGATTTAAAGAGAAGATTAAATCCAGAAAATATCTATATCTGTAATTTAAAAACTTTGTTTCCTTATGAACTCGACAGTAAGGTATGGAGAGGGATTCGGGAATTTAGATTACATCTGAATTTATGACAAACATATCTTTAAAAACTCTTCAAAATAAAGAAAACCAAGAAAACCATCGAAAAAGATTTAAGAAAGATAAAAGCAGAAGCGATAATTATGATTTATATTTGCTGAATATAGGAATTATTGTAACTTGGAACATAATAGTGAGAGCATTCTTAAAATTAAAAAATTTCTTTTTTGGATTTAGGAAAAATAAAATGAAATGATTTATTAATAATAAATTCCTAAATTTTCTGGTCAAGACGGGTCAATTTATTTGGCGAAAGTCAGACCCCCTTAAAGAAAAAAATCTCTGGTTTGAATCCTTGCCTGAGGGTGACCCTTAAGAAAGTCTTCAGACCGGATTCCTTATATCTTTTTTTTGCTTCATTGACTTTAAACTTAATATTTATTTTAAACTGGCTTTTAATAATTAACATATTTTTATATTAGCATATAAATAAAATAATATTTTAAAAAGGCATTATTAGCAACATGGTAAATTTTTATATTCTAAGGCTATTTGTAAATATTTTTTTAAAAAGTCAACAATTTAATATTTAGTTGAATTTATTTCCCTCGCCCGACTCAATTTCTTTCAAGCTGTCACCTGAAAAATAATGGGCTTTATATTATGACACAAATTGAATCTAACTTATTGAAACTGATTGATTTGCCTATTTGAACCGGATCATCAAAGTAAAAACAATACAGCATCTGAAGCAATTCAGTTGTTGGTGGGAAGAAGACAATTGAAAAAAAAATTCTTTATAAAGTATTCATATATAATTTGTGTAGATTTAGTATCATTCAATGCAGCTAGATTTATATTATTGCAGGTTAACTGCCTTTGACTTTTGGTAAGTTGGGTTGGAATGCTTTTGAAATAACTTCATCTATTTCCTCTCCGTTTAAAAAGTTAAAAGAAAGTCCAATGAATATTTATAAATTATTAAATTGAAACAATAGAAATGATGTAAGCTTAAATGTTAATGTAAGTATCGATAAAAAGGCATTTAAACATATAAATGTCAGTTTTTAAAAAATAATATTAAAAAGCTAATGTATGTAGGAATATATGCTATTATAATCCATTGTTGAAATGTGACTGCGTTATTTTTAATGCAATATTGCACAATGAAATGCATTACTCTAGATTTTTACCCAACTTTATATACGAGGCTGATGAAATATTTTAAGGAATGATAATTAAGAAAAAATTACCATGCCATTCTTCGTTATTGAAAATCGTTAAAAATTCTTTCTTATTTATATTGCCCAATATAAATTAATATTGTTCTATACTTATGAAATAAGTATAAAAGGTACATTGAAATGACCAGCAATGTGTATTTTAAAAATTATTTTATACATATATAACTGCAAGAAACATCAAAGATTTTTCTGGGTCTTGCATTCTTTAAATTGACTTCTGAAAGGATAAGATAAAATAATTTATTAAAAAGCAAGCTAAACAACCATCCCGTTTACTTGTTTTGATTTAAAGTATGTACTGTAATTCTACCTAATGATTAGCTTGCATGAACCTTACAAATTATTATCCTGGTCCAACAAAGAAACACTACAGCATTCTGACAGCTTTCATATTATACCAACGAAAGAAATGATTGCTGTTTTTTTACATGAATTAAATAGAATCATGTTATGAACATTGTATTCCATTATTTTTACACTATGGAGTTTTATATGAATCAGATAAATACATACTATGGACATTCTATCCCGTTATTGTTACTCTATGAAGTTATTGCTTATCCATCAAGCGATCTCTACTAATTAGCCTAAATATTAAATACTTGTAACTTCCTTTTACAGTGAACAAAATGGTGAAGTACTTGGCATTGCTATTATTTCTCGCTTTGAGCTCCACAACTTGCGCAAGGGAGCTCCAGTGGTTCTTCCAAACGTTCACCGAAATCGGATGAGCAAAGACCAGTAATACCTTGGCCATCAATGAACCATGCTATTGTGCGGTCAGTGCGTCGGAATAATTCTCAGTGTAACGAAAGTTAATGATCCTGCATGTGCAGGTAAGAATTCTTTTATAACCGGCAGCCTCATAACTGATGCTTTTATTTATAAGGTGATAATAAGGATAACACAGGATGTCCCACAGGTATGCAGCTTCAAATTTTTACAAATTCGGATAGAAAACTTTAATAATAATATTTTGATAAGTAGAATGTGGAGTCCACACATCATAGCTTAATTACACGAAGAGCCTTAATTATGAATTCTACAGTTTGTATTCCAATTTATGATACATAAGATGATTTCTCAAAATTTAAGCTTCCCAAGGTGATTATACAAATTCGTTGGTACCAATGAGAGGAAAAAGTGTGTCTGCTAGTGAATATACAAATGCCTGCTACGTGCCTTTAAAACAGCTTTGGTGAGAATGAGTCGCACGTTATTCGCTAAAATACTTCTGCTTAATGTGCTGTTCGTTGTGATTCTGAAATGAGAAAATATTCGATCGAATGTCTTTCATGGTGTTGTTTACTTATCATGAAATGAAATCATATCATAGTGTGCTGAAAAAATGCTGCAATCACCATAACATACGTGGAACGACGATCAAAAGAAAGTACAAAAGATTTAAGGACACCAGCACTGTCTTGGGCAACGTGCTAGCGAAGAGATGAGTGCAAGAGCAGAACTTAATGTTCTGAAAGCGAAAGATTTTGAATGACGATGGCATCTGATTCTCTCATGACATAGACAAGATAAGCGATTATTAGTTTATGCAAATTAGTGCTAAACCTGGCCGCCCTTCGATCTCTTAGTTGAACATTTTCAAGATAGACTGACTGAACTAGATTCCACAACGAAACAAATAATGGTAGAGAATGGCTAATGGTAACCCATGCAACCTTTTTTTATGAGGACGTTTGAAAGGCACAGTGTATCTCATACAGCTTTCGAAACTGGATGTCGTGACAGCAGCAACTAAAACCACGGTCAAGTAAATTGGGAACACAGGTTTGTCAGAAAACAATTGAGAATTTTGATTTCAAATTTCGCCATTTTATTTGTTTGAATGGCCGATGTATCAAAAATTTAATGTATTGAAAGTTCTTAATAAATATTTATTTTCACTTGGTTTTATTATCATTTCTTGAAGTTTTCATGACAAAAAGCTTCGCACCTTAATTAGACTACGATGCTATAATCAGGGACCCCACATATTACACATCAAAATACTCGTCTTGACGTGCTCTGTCCGAATCCGTAAGAAAATAGACGGGGTCAAATAATTGCTTATCTTCAACTGATTTTATTTCTTTCATATTAGTTATCCTATTTTTTGTCAACAAAAGCTTCTTAATATTCTAGAACACTCTATAAAAAGAATATAAGTATGAGTTGTAACGGATTACGCTATAGAACATACAGTTGAAATGCTAGTTTTCGTAGTTTTGAACATTTACAGGAAAGGGAGAAATTAGTCAAATAGAAATATCAGACTGAAATTTGTAAATTTATTAAAATTTAAAATCTACGAAATTTATTTGGGAATGGATGAAAGCAATTATTATAAAAAAAATAAATCAATTTAAGAAGACTTTATTAAAAATCGTCTCTAAGTTGTGTAAGTAAGTAAGAGATAAGTAAGTAAGTAAGAGACTAAGTAAGAGATGTGATTTGATTTCTGTGTTGTGCCTGCCTTTCAACAAAAATTGATCCCACGACATTCAAAGCATACTGAAATTATTAAAAGATAATAAATTAATATAAAATACTTGCTACTTGAATCCTCAGATAGTCTTTCAAGCTATTTTGAAATTTTAAAGTATTTCCAAAATTATAGCAGGATTTTTCTGGAAGATTAAGACGAAATAGAAAAAATAATTATTATCTCATTTATGAATGACTAACCCGTTGGATGTAGGGAACCTAATAAATTTAAGGTAAAATCATTAAAATTATAGCACTTAAAAGAATAAATATCTTAATATTTTTAAATAAAAATGTAAATTTATTAAAACTATTAAATAATATCTAGTAATATCAGCTAGATACTAATGTATCAATTTAATTTTTTTCATTATTGAATTATACTTGGCTTTGGCCTGCTTGTTATTTACTCAATGCAAAGACATATTATGCTAGCAAAAATTAGTAATGGAAATAGCATTGGTCTTTTGTATAGGTTTTATGAATTCAGGTCCATATAAATATAACTTATTACGTGAATATCATTAATGTATTTGCATTCCTGATTTAGAATAATTAAATATATTCTTTGAAAGTTTATACATAAAAATGAAAACCTTTCTGTGACTTCCATTCTTACATGTCATTTTGCAGCTAATATAGTCTATTATTAATTTCTATTTATTAATATTTTTTATTTCCTATAACTATAGTAAAATATAATTTAAAAAATAAAGAACTCTTTACAAATTTAAATGAAAGTAAAATCTAATTTTAAAAATAAAAAATCAATTATGATTTTTCTATATTTATACAATAATCATCAGTCGATTAATCCGTTGTCAATGAATGATGCCAAATGAGGCTTGAAGAATGATTGAAAAAGTATTTAAAATAAAATAATTTCTTCAAGGAAATGGGAATTGAGCTAAGAAAACCTATAAGAAAAGCAGCATTTTAATTGTGTACAAAATTTTAAATAAATGATTTCATTCCATTTTGGCAGCAATTAATTATCAAACCACCATAATGGCACACTTTAATTACATATTTTTATTAATAATTTTTTGAAACAAATTATATTTCTGTAAAATATTTTTATAGTATTTATTTAAATACTATATAATTTGAAATAAATAGTAAATAGAAGGAATAATAATTTTTTCTAGTATTTAAGCTTTATTGTTAAATAAATGAAATAAACTTGGCCATAAATGATATTTTTTTAAATTACAGAATAAACTAATTTAATTTTTTGCAATTTTTTACCTGCGAGTTCAAAATCTATCAGACGCTCTGAAATTTCTTAAATCTTTTATGGCTTCATCTACCTACTTTTAGTTAAAAAAATTATTCGTGATATGATTCTTTCCGTTTACATTAATTGAAAATACAGTGGATATTTTCATTTTTTTGTTTATTGACTCACTTTTCCAATTTTTCATTGAATATATCATACTTATTGCTATGTCCCGAATAATTTTCCATTGTGTAAACGTTAAATACATTTGATTGTTTGGTGACAATTTTGAATTTGAAAGAAATAAAACCATATAAATAATATAATGAATAATAGAGTGAATAATAAAAATAATTGTTAGAAATCTGGCATCTTAGAATAATTACTTTTTTGGTTTTTAAAAAAACTAAAAAAGGAAAAAAAATGGATAGTAAGTTTTCGATGAAATTTTTGAAGTTATATATTATCAAACGGCAAATAAAAAAAACGATTCATCTGCTATGAGAAAACATAATATTGTTGCATAATATATATATTATCAGGATGGAATGTTTTATTTCCTCATGCACAGTACCCATTATTTTCATCATTCGTCACTATTACCATTATTAAAAGTCATAATTACAAAAAAATGCGAGAAATCTCACTTTTATTTTAATAATGGCTTTATTTGTTTTTAAAACCGTTTTCAGTACAATAGTTAGTATCAGCAAGAGAGAGTGTCTGTTAGTATTCAAATTTTAAATATCTATAATTACACCTATTAGTTTTCCAAAAAATGCATTAAGTTTTTCATTATTTAAATTTTGATTTACATGATATAATAAGAAATTATTTTATGGGCAAGGAATAGCAAGATATTAGTTAAAAAAAATTATTGAAAAAAAAAATTTCTTTACATAATCTGGTTAAACATTTGGAACGAATTTTATTTATTAAGATTTACTTTCTACCTGCTTGTGTACATTCAATGACAAACACCGATTTTTATTTAAAAACTGTTTTTTTACATGTTAGAAATTATTATGCAAATGTAATTGGATTAAATAAAATCATAATTAAAAATTAATCAAAAATTTTAAATAAGAATGATAAATTACTATTTAATGTAAAATAAAATATATAGTCCTTTATTTTTGCAATCAAA
>JAPMOQ010014272.1:7697-29227 GCA_026543055.1 Argiope trifasciata
CACTTAACTGAATGGAACTTACATGGGACAAACACTTAACTGAATGGTACTTACATTAAACGCTTAATTGAATTAAGTTTACATGGGATGACGATTAAGACATTTTAACTTTTTGCTCAAACTTCTTATATTAAAATGTTAACTTTAAAATTCGAGAGATGATAATTTGATGTTCATATAATAGAACATGACGATTAAGGGGTTAATCATAATAAGCCTGAAACTACTTGAACGATAAATCAATGAGGGATACCAAGAATAATAATTTAATCTTAAGAAATCTGTTTGCGTCATTGCAAAGACATTGAGTAGCACCATTATTTTATGCTTAAGGCATGTCTAATACATTCAAATAACAAGTTTATAATTTTTGTACAGTATTTACTAACATCAAAATTAATGAATTTGGATAAACTATTGTATGTTTTTTAATAAGAGATTTCACCGGCAAAAGCAACTAGCAAAATGTTAGAAGTATCTAGCAGTTTTAGATGACAAACATTAAAGATTAACATATTGACTACAGAGGGATTCACATATGATTCACATCGATTATTTAATTAGATGACTCCCTTCTTTACCTCAGTTGAAAGATAGCAAAAGGGGGAATCATCTAATTAAAAATATTACCTGAATCATAGAAGTAAATACTGACAGCAAATTTCCTAAATATTAAAATTCCAATGTGTAATCATAAAACTTATTTGAAATAGAAAAAGTGGCGCTAAATTACATCGAAACAATAAATAATAGCATGAAATATAACAATAATTATCTATATAAGCTATAATGCATATAATAATATAATACATATGATAACAATATACATCATGTTGTTGTTATTTATCCACCTTGGATTCAAATCAAGACATGAGATCACGGAAAGAGGGGTGCAGTAGCTTCTGAAGGTAAAGACTCCTGAGTACCCGAGGACAGAAGTTTGACTCCTAGCTCATATGAAAATGACACTCGTATACTATATTGTACAACGCCTATTTACAGGAGATGGGGTGCTCTGTCACACACTTCACAGATAGAACATAGATAAAGGACAATCACACCCGAATCAGGACTCGAACCCGGGACTCTCAGAGTACGGGGAAGATACGTTACTCCTAGGCCAGGCAGCTGGGACATATACATCCCACGCATAATAACGTACATAAGAGAGATAGCAAAGGAGTATAATATAATAATAATGATACATACACATCATAATTAAATTACAAAGCTCGTTAAACGCATTTAATCAAATTAATCTTAATTAGGTTCATTTTAACAAACATACCAACTCACAAGGCGAATAATTATTATAGTTAAATGATTCACCACAAGCTGAATAAAATATTGAAACGAAATCACAAATTTAACGGAAACGTATTAAAATTAAAACAAAATGTAATCAAGCAACTAAATTTATGAATTAAATAAGAAAATCAAATTCACCAACATATTCCATGACTAACCTTTCTTTTTCATTCTCCAAACTTTTGCATTAGTTTGCTTATTCGAAAAATACCAAGATGATAAGTCAGTGAAAGAGTATAAGATCTTCTACTAAATCATATACTTAAATAAAGTAAATATCTATGCATTTTTAATGAAACCATAAACAAGTATGGAAGAATACGTATATAGTACTATACTATTTGACAACCATGAGGTAAAATCATCCGGTATCTAACAGGCCAAAGTATCAGGCATATCTCAGAAACAAGAAAGCAAATGGCTCAAATTTAATAAGGGATCCAAATACACAGGAACTATCTGCTTTCTTTGTGTCTTTCTCTCGTCAAATTACGAACAAACACAACTGATCCAATAAAAGAAATTGATTTTATTCTCGTAAAGATAACGATGAGTAAAAGAATTGCAGCTTTAAAATAACAATATAAAAATAGTCGGTATGGCTGATGATTCGTGACAATAACATTATATGGCGATTTAAATTGAAAGACTGGTACGTAGCTGTCTAACAGACCAAGAATTTTTTTCTTTAATAGCTCAAGATTCCGTCAGATTAAAAAATTCTGTTTCAACTTTGAATAAGCAAGACTATCTTCTTCTCACCCCCACCCCTTTTCTTTTTCTTCTTTAACTTTGAGTGGACATTTTTTTAATGCAGAAAAAAGCGATAAAACTTTTTTGAGCATGATAATCTATACTACTATCATAACTGCGATAATTTGGATGGATGGATGGATGTTTGTTAGAACGGCTGAACGGAATTGGATGAAATTCGGCACAAAGATAGATAATAGTATGGAATAGGACATAGACTACTATTTATTCTGGTAAAATGAATGGTTAACTTTTTATTTATTAAAAACTAACTTTTCCAACAAAAATCGCCAAATGAGTAAGGTTTCAGTGCCCCCCCCCGCTAATAAGGTTACGCGTGACATGATGTTTGATGCATTTAAAACTAAAAATTTTTAATACAACATGCCATTTTGTTTCAAGAGGTTGCAATTTCCCTTAAAATTGGCTTTTACAATGACGATCAACAAATCCCAGGGCCAAAGCTTAAAAATGGCAAGCATTCATTTAAGCCCTCCATGCTTCTCACATGATCAATTATATGTTGGTTATTCACGTGTTTCAAGTGCCCAAAATTAACATATGTTTGCAGAAAATAATAAATCATTTAATATTGCACACAAAACGGTATTGGAATAAAAATAAATTTTGAAATTTTCCCGTACATCTTTCAAATGAGTAACAAACTTCTTGATTATATCATATTCTGTTTTCAACAGCACCATAATGATATGGTTTGATAACATTTTACACTGTGATCAGACTGTCAATTCTCATACATACACATCAAAATTTCCACACGTACGAAATAGCGGATAAAAGCTAGTGTTTATATATAGATATACTTTTAACAAATTACGATATCCAAAAAAGATTTAAAACCAGCAGGTAGGGTTTCCTCAAACACACTCTCGAAAAAACGTGCCATACCAGAGAACGCCTTGCATATCATTGGACGAATAGTTACGAAATATTAACTTTTGTCATGAATTTAGCGTTTTTACTAGATATATCGTGTTATTATTGGCAATTGAGCCCTTGCATGCGTTAATAGAGTACAAAAATTAAATTTGTGTTCTAGACACGTTTTTCTTAAACCGATTGAAACAAAGATTTGACCAAAACTTCATTTTTAATCACAAAACACCACACCAAATTTGATATATTTAAGTTATTACTTTTTTGAATATCACCTTTATACATTCCATCTATACACATTACAGGTAAAGATCGATAGACGGTCACCTGTGAGTTAGATTTGACTCAAAATTTGAAAAGTATACACAACTACTCTTTTTTGTAACTGAAAATTCATGAGCCGTGTCTGAATTACTATTAGGAAGAAATGTAAGAAAATTTTCGATCATTCAAAAAGGGTGGGTGTTTTTTTTATTTGTTTGTTTGTTTGTTTTCTCAAGATAAAAATTACAGGACGATGTGTGAAGGGATATTTTGAAGAAACAAAAATTTCTTGGTCCCGCTCTCTTGATTCTGAACTCTTACAGTTGCTTCAAAAAAATGTTTGTTTCATTTAATTTCAAACAATACAAAAATGTTACAACATGACAATCACAAAAATTTTACCAATTACATTTACCTTAAGTCGCATAATTTAGATATTTCTTCGATATTTAATTTTTTTAAAGACATAAAAATAAAGGTTCTCATCAAAAAGAACAATGGCATCTAAATAAAAATTTAAAAGCTGGCAATACAATTGTTAGTCTAAATTGGTGTTTTCATTTAATCTAAACGGTAAGATTAACACAAGCTTTGAATTTTCCATTATTCATGCTGGAAAGTGTTGGCGACCCTATTAAAAAACACCATTTGAAAGCTGAAAATTTAGGATTAGTAAAAATAGGGCGTTACGCAATAGAACAACGTGTTTTCGTTGTAGAACAATATTTCAAAAATAATGAAAGTCTGGCGGTCACAGAATTCGAATGGACCTAGATCGTGTGATTTAACATTTCTTTTTATGGAGTTACATGAGTTTAGTTTGGCTATATTAACGTCCCGTTGCAAAGCAACACTAAGGCTATTTTCGGATGGACCTTGTAATTTTAAACCACAGATATATGACAAGAACGATACCTGAACTGGCACCCCCCTCTCCAAACATCCTCCACACCATACCAGCGGGAGGATGTTTGGCCAGGCAGATTTAACGAGCAAGAGACCTCCTCACACGACCGTTTTTCGGTGGAATCGCATCTCGAACCTCAAACCCTCCAGTTCCGGAGCGAGACTTAACCATCAGGCCACTGCGACCCATGGAGTTATATGAAGTCAAAGGTCTATGCCCACAAGCACATGTGACGGAGTAAATTCAACGATGCATCAACGAAAGTCAGCCACATTTATGTAAAATGGTCATTGAAAATTTCAACAAAAGAATGGGCATATGCCAGCAAAGTAGCAGAGGCCATTTACCATATGTGTTATTCCATACATAACCCTATCCTGTGTACTTTATGTTTCAATAAAAATATAATAATTTAAAGAAGAAATAAACAGTATTTTTTATATAATTCAAATACTGCGTTAACTACATGCTCCATCGTGTAACGCTCTAATTTTACGACCGCTGAACTATAAGCTGGTGATATTTTTATAGGATTACCAACAATTTACTGCAGGAATGATGGAAAATTCAAATCTTGCGTTTATTTTGAGACACCTTTTAGTATCCATGGCTCAAGTTCTATTTAATGAGAATGTGGTGGCACAAGCCCCATACATTTCAAAATCAATCAAAACCCTTTCCAGATGCAATTCTTTCAGTTCCAAAGCAAATAATCCAGAGATATAATAGCTTTGCTTTTAACGCTACTCAAATGAGATTGTTCCTTCTAATAAATTCCAGGTAAAAAACGTGCAACTTTAGTCAGATAATGTATTAAGACATTAAAAGTGCCGCGTGTTTATACATGCCATTTTCGCATTGAAGAACATAACTTTCAACGAACACGTGAAAGAGGACACATCTAGTTATAACCAGTCACATATTCTGACAATTCTTAGCACTGAAACCGGGAAAAACATCTGCCTCAAAATACAATACAGATTACTTCCAGACTTTAAATAAACGGGATTTTTTCTCTCTGAAAATAACGATAAACTTTGAGATATGAATCATAAAAGTAGAAGCCGACTGGCGCCAAAATTAAATGGAAAACAAAATACCATTCTGTCTGCACAAAAGATCAATTTTAAGTTGTTTTTCCAAAATGTAAAATAGAATATTTTTTTCATCAGAAGTATAAAATACTTAACATGAAATTTTGCAAAGTGATTGTTTTAAATTTAAAAGGAAAAAGTAAATATTAAACAATAAAATAATAAATAATAGCAATAAAGTAACATAATTAAAAAGTAACAAACAAAAGTACAGACAATTAAAATCAATCAAAGCGGGAAAAAATCTTTTTTCTAGCCTTAAACACCTCAGTATATGGTAGAAATGTTAAATCACCATTTACTTATTACAGATTTTTATACAACCTTAAATGTTACCGGGGGAGGGGGAACTTATATGAATTTCATTATGTCGTCGTTTTTCACAGGTAATCATTTCGACACATTCCAATTAATTTATTAAAAGTTTAAAAAAAAAACTTTAAAGCGTCACTCGCATTCGACAGTGTGTCTTCTTATTCTGAACTCTAAGTACATGACACAACTCGTTTTGAGTTCATAAAACCCACTTAAGTGGTCACTGAATTTTTTTTTTTTTCCGAATATTCTCAAATAAAAGTGTTATACTAGAGAACGCTTTAGATGGCACAGGCGTATTATTAACCTTTGGAGTGAATTCAGCAGTTTTACTAACCTCTCGTTCATTCGCGATCATTTCAAACCTTTTGTTAATTCATGAAATTTCTTAATTGAACGATCATGCCCATGGTATCTACAAAATGTCATAGCCTCCTAATGTTTACATAAAACCATGGCCCATAATATCTACATGATAACATGGACCATAATGTCTACATAAAGCCATGCCCATAATGACTACATAAAGCCATGCCCATAATGACTACATAAAGCCGTAGACCATAATGTCTACATAAAGCCATCGACAATCATGTCTACATGAAGCCCTGACCCACAATGTATACATAAAACTAACATCTAGATAAGACCAAGTTTTAAAAAAATATTTTAAATATGGAATTATATACACCTATTAAGTTGTACAAATAATGAAATTGCGTGGCTTACTATATAAATTCCCTTATAACGAGTGAATGAAACTGTATATTCTTTAAACAATTGTGCAATCTTCTTGGAAACAAACGTATTGTGAAATAGAAACAACCACATGATGCTTACATATGCGTCATTATATAAATAAAAAGGATCACACACAAAAAGAAAATCTCAAATATTGGAAACTCAAATAAAAGAAAATTATTAGAAGTATAAAAAAAAGCCTATTTTGCTCTAAAAGGACTTCAGACAAAATAACAAAACGTAATAACATTTAGCAAACGAAAACAATAAGACAACAGTTGTTGAATTCAACTTTTAATGTTTAAAAATCCAATGAAAATTTTTGCCAAACATCTAGTATTTAAAAGTTGAAAAGATTAGCCATGAAACTTCTTTGCAGTGGTTTCAAACAAAATCGGCATTTAAAAGATTTTCGATTTCGGAAGATAAAATTCTAATTGAAATAGCCCCAAGTTCTTTATATATATTTATATGGCTTTTTTGCAGTAAAAAATTTTCATTTGAAATATTCTTTTTTAATAGTTTGGGAATAATCAAACCTTAATGCAATCGAAAAAACCCCGGAATCGGCTAAAGAACTTATTACACAGAATCAACCAAATAATATACCGGCATCCTGCCATAAGGGTAGGACACCGGTATATTGTTGGGAGCTGAAGGTTTAGAAGAAAGAGCGGAAGGTTTTAGAATCCGTTGCAAGACAATAATTACGGTTTTTCTCTTCACAAAATTGTTGTAGTGATATGGTCAATCTAAAAAATGCACTTTTTCCAAAAAAGTTTCCACAAATTGTAAAGTGTTGCAGATTTAAAACATTTCAGAATTGCATACTATATTAAAATACAAAATATTAACAGATGCTCATAGTATAATTAGGCCAAAAAGAAAATTGTATATGTGAAAATGCTTGTCCTGCCCTCTTGATTTGTACTTGATTTAGGAGTACAGTGACAAATAGGCAAGCCACACATTGTAAAAAGAATATCAAAAGCAGTACAGGTATAAGAACTTAAATTAATTAAATGAACATGGAAATAAAGAGGGGTAGAGTTGCAATAATCCTAAAATAGAGAAAAGAGACACACAGCATTCGGCATTTCAAGAGTACATATACATCTCAAGAAAAAAAAAAGTCGTCATACATAAATTCTGCAATTTGTAGTAATTGCGTCATTCTAAAACAATGGTTCATAAAGCAATCGTAGCCAAAATATATCAACGATTATGCAACAATCATAGGCAAGCAGATTGCAAACATGTCAGTAAAATACTTATCCTCCGCATTGGGGAACGATATTAAAATTCATTTTATTTATCCATTTATTTCGTCGAAATCATCTGCCTGAGATTTAGACGCATAAGAATGGGTTTTTATTCAATCATTCAAATGTAATTCCTTATACAGGGCGTCTCAAAAATCTTGACCGCGGCTTTTATTTTTTAAATATTGATCATAGACACATATTGTACGTTGAAAAGTTGGGTGAAAAAAGGTGCCAAATGTTATGAAGTCGATTAAATTTTCAGGAGATTAAACTTTCAAAAAATACAAAACTTAAATTTTTATAGGAGCTTGCACAAAAAAAGTTCCCAGTGAATAAAATGTGCCCCATCCTCTTAAAAGGTCATATGCAAATTTTCAGAATTTTATCATGAAAGTACTCAAAGATATGTTGAAACAAAGTTAGTGAAGGGTCAATCACAAATCGAAATGCAAATGTTTACAGCTTCAATGCAGATGACGCGACGCCGGAATACATCATAAGGAAATAAAATATGCTTTATATCTTTAGTTTTAAATACAAATTTCTAAATATATGCTTCCTGAAAAATATTATTTATTTATCTAATCATTACTTTCTTTGTTAAATTGTGCACGACCTCATATCCAGGCATCGAAAAGTGATTTAAGTCAGCATTTATGTAGTTTCATATCTTTGAAACTTTTTGAAATAAAATTTCGAAATTTTGCACATGATCTTATTAGAGGATGGGGCATATTTGATTCATTTGGGAATTATTTCGTACAGGGTCTGTATAAAAATTTAAATTATATACTTTTTTAAGTTTAACCCACTGAAAATTTTAATCGATTTCAAAATATTTTGTACTCTTTTTACACAATTTTGTAATTTTCACTATATGTCTATGATCAGTATTTAAGGAATAAAAGCCACGTTCAAGGTTTTTGAGACACCCTGTACATTCAATAAGAGGGTAGGGATGGAATAGCTTGATTTAAAACAATATTTCTCTTACAACATCTGAAATCAATAAATTTTATTCGAATACCGATTTTCATTTCCTTTACCAATATGAATTGATTCAAAAAATTAATTTCAATGAGATATTTAAATTTAATTTTTACGCTAAAGAATAACAAAAAAAATATTTTTTTATATAGTTAGTTCTTTTAGAAAAATAAATAATAAATTTTAAAATATGAACGTTTTGGGGCAGAAAATGGTCTTTCAAAAGTTTAAACGGTGTGAAATGAAAAAAATAAAATGTATCATTTAAAATAATGTAAATAAACAAATTCATTTTTTTGGACATAATTTGCAATAAGATAATGCATATTCTAATTTAATGAGAGAAAATTAGGAGCAAAAATACTGAAATTTACTAACTGATTCCATGTAGAGAAGATTAAGTCGCCTTCTCCCTGTTTAAACATAAACCCGAGGAAATGGTCTCTCCAAAACTTTCTCGAATTCTTAATATTAAAGGAATTTCCCTCTTCCCGCATAAAATTGAGAATTTTGGATAAAGCCATGAATACTTTACATGGGCACTGGCGAACATTGTTATGAAGTATTGATTTTTGGCGTGAATTCAATGCTTTTTACAGAATTTATCGAGTAACTTTAATGATTTTAGACCATTAATTCTTCGCATTTAGCTATAGAACTCCTTTTTAAGGCTTATTGTTTGAAACCGATCAAAACTAAAATTTGGCAGAAAAAAATCCTACAATTATAATCACAAAACCGGCACCAAATTTCTTATAACCAAGCCATTGTGTTTTTGAGTTATCGCATTTACATGCTTGTGGAAGAATAAAGCAACAGAAACTCAATTTCTTGGCATGATTTGGTTCCAAATTTGAGAGACATATATACTTTAAATATAAAATATTGAGATCTCTTTGTTTTGTAAATATTGTATTAGCTTGTATTCCAACACCCGCGCAAATAGGCATCTAAATCATTTTCTTTCAGAAATTGACAAAAACTTACAAACTCGGTGTAAAGACCATATACCAAATTTCGCCAATCTAGCGCAAAGCGTTTTTAAGTTTTCACACACATATATAGACAGGTATAATTGCAAAAATGTGTTCAAATAATTTATTTTACAGTTTTCTTTTAATATAATTTGTATATGAGAAAGTTTTTAAAAAATGTATTTTAATGGCGCAAATTTTATCCCAGAACAAATTTGTTTCTTCTAATTTTAAATAATCGATTCAAAATATTTTTAAGTGTATTTCAGAACATTATTTTTCATTATTTTATTTCTGATACTATACTCATCCGTTTAATATATTACATATTAAGCTAAACGTTCATTGAGTGTAATTGTTCAAAAATAGAGAATTAACCCATTTGCATCATATGAAAATATGGAAAAAAAGCCTATTCTACGGAAAAAAATTTATTTCATATTTAGGTGTAAAATTGTATAAAAGTAGAAAAAAATCATTTTTGAGCCTTATTTGTTAGGCATTTTGTTCAGTTGGTAATATCTGAAATGTGGGATGCATATAGGTATATAGTATATAATATGAATATAGTATATATCATATTATATATGCATAGCATATAATATGATGCAGCGTATATATAGGCTCCAGTGATCGTGACCAGGAAAATTGAGAGTATATATACGCTAATGATGCAAATGGGTTAAGTAAGTGCTCTATAATTAAGAACAAATTTTTACAAACATATCAAGATAGACAAATCAAGTCTAAAATATTATCATGCTAGGGTGCTTTGGATTATTGATTTGTATCTCCTTCAGCTCATCAATTCCTTAACAGTAACAACTGCATAATGAAGACTGCGCTCACACACTAAAAAAAAGTGTAAAAATAAACTATGACGAGGAGTAGAATCAATAATTCACTCGAATCTTACCCAAATGGATTTCATTCATTTTGATGCTACACGTCCATTCCGGAAATGCGTTATCCATTTTTCCCGTGATTTCATTTCCTCGTAATTAAACTACATGTGTATCAGACTAGAACATGATCTTTCTTTGAAGGCTAAAAACCAAATTTCGGGCGTTTCAACAAAGCACGGACGTTAACAGAAAACTAATAATCAAAAATTTTAAGTATGCGTAAGAATCAAAAATTTTAAGTATGCGAAATAATCAAAAATTTTAAGTATGCGTAATATACATTATAAGATTTACATAAAGTACAAGAATACTTTTGACAAATATAAATTAATACAATACAACGTAATCCCAATTCTATAATTTCCAAAAAAAAAAAAAAGGAGTAGTGATATAAATGACATTTAAATCTAAATCTCAAAAAATCATTTATATAAATAAAACGGATTCCATTTTTATAAATGCCCTTATTAAAGTAGTGAGATATTGATTATCCCTAATGTTTATCTGAACTAAATATATGATGTAAATTAATTGCTGACTCCATTCTATCTTAATAATTCTTCATATATAATAGTTAGTGGGCGGTTATTTAAAATATTATACAATATATTGTTTCGAATTTTCATATTGCTTCCCTGAATAGTAAGTCTCCTAGAAAGGAAGATAGTTTTGACTCGGTATTCATTATTTCATCTGCTGTTGTTGTTGTTACTTATGTCACTTGACAATTACGCTGACAGATCTGTCGGCAATTTAAGCCGAATAAGTGCCTCTCGCTGACCCAGTAGCGTCATCTAGGGACAAGAGTATGACTTAGCTACTTCATGTATCACTTTCGATTGCACAACCCTTTTTTACAGGGGGTCCCCCATTCCCACACCTCACAGATAGAATACAGAACAATAACATGAACGAACCGGGACTCGAACTCAGGATAAACCCATATCACAGGGAAGACGCCCTACTCCTATGCCACGACGTGATAGTGTCGGCAGATAGTGATGTAAATAAGTTAAATCTAATTCGCAAAAAATCATTTGTGTAGATAAAAAGGGATCCCACTTCCATAAATGCGCATTGTTGACGTAGTGAGATGTTGATTATCCCTAATGTTTATCTTAACTAAATATTTGATGTAAATTAATTTCTGACACTATTCTATCTTATTGATTTCTCATACCCATTAGCAGGTTAGTTAAAATATAGAGTATTACATTGTTACATGATTATAATGTAACGCCAAATGAGTGCCTAGCCCTGGCATTCATTTGGCGACAAAAATGAATGTTCCCGAAAATTCGAAAATCTTGCAAATAGCTCCGCTGGGAATCGATTTCCATAAATTGTTCTAGAATATTCGCAGCCTTGTCATGCATATAAAGAATACGGATACGCGAGCAAGAATCAATCAGAAATGAAGAACTAATTGAGCTGACCTCAAGGGTGAATTTAGCAAATACTTTTGTTTTTTTCCCCTACAAGTGTTTAGTAATGATTTGCAATATATCTGCTACAGTTTCACTGCAAGAGCTTTTGAGTCCTGTGTTTGTTATCAGTGTTTCATGCTTTTGTGCATAATAAAATTTCATTATCAGTTATTCAGCCAGTTGAGATTTTTCAAAGCATACTCATCCGCCAGAGTTTTGAAATTTTTTGCAATAACATTGTTCTCATTTGATTATATTTCATTATATAAGAATGTAATTCGCTAAAACTCTATAAAAATAATTGTGTTAGCTATATTAACAATCTTTTACTCCAGATGTAAAACAAAATTGTTTAACATCAAAATATGTAATACAATACGGATTGTTGCTTGCATTTTTTATACCTCGAATCATCTCTTATATCAAAATTTATAATGACGACCGAAATAATTTTCATTTTCCCCATCACACATTCAGCTTCTTTGGATAGCGCCGTAGTTACGGAAGAGTTTCTGGTTGACCATTATGCTTCTCAGCAATATACATGATGGTGTATAAATGGTGGTGACCAGGTCCAATGTAACCAGCAAAAAAATGTTGTTAACGCCAAGAAAACGTTAAAGAGAGGTGATACTATAATGTAAAAACCTAAAAACCATTATTTCTCACAAATAACTTATGATCAAAACATTGTGCCGTTGTATTATAAAGCAGAACATTCTTATTGACAAAAATAAAATCTACACCAAAACTATGAAACTGATTATTGTATTAACGGTTAATCTCTGTTTTTTCATCTAGAAATTTGGATATTATTTGACAGTAATTTAAATTACAAACAGTAATTAACACAATAAACATAATTATTTGAAATGCATAAAATCAAATTGTAATTTGATTACCGGGTTTCCAGTAATAATTTTAAAAATTCAATTTTAATTACAGGTGTTTAACCACCTTTGTAAACCAGCAAATTAGTCAGAAATATTAGTTGAGTACTTTTCAATTCTGCCCTTCATGCACTGCTTGATGTTCAGAATCCCCACAACTAAATAATTTTAAGAAGCATGAGGTTATTTATCTTTATTACGAATTCCCTATAGCGACCAACTGATTCGTCAGCGATATTAGCTACACTCAATTTCAGTTTAATAGTATGGATATAACATTAATTCCAGCAAATTATCAGACATTAAAGCCACCGAGTTATTTCAATAGCCTTATATCAATTCTATTGGATCATGGAAATGAAATATGTATAATGGATATTCTTAATGGGATCGAGTTTTAAGACGCATCACAATAACATTAAAAAATTAAGTTATCTGCATAAATTGTTTCAAATTACACGCTGTCTTTTACAGTAATGAAATTTTTCTTTCTGAATCCTCACATAAAATGGACAGCATATTTTATCTTTGGCATTCAACAACGAAAGAAAATTAGAAGATCAAATATATGCTAAAGCAATAAACACGATTGAGATTTAATTGCAATAAATTAATTACACACAAAAATATTTTTTTAAAAAAGCTATCAAAATCCGAAAAAATTAGTATTAGGCAATAAGACATTTTTTTTTACATTTCAAAGATATTGTAAAATTTAGATGTGAATAACATTTTCCTAAGTTATAGCGAAATAGTTTGTAAAGTTATAGTTACAGCGCACGACAAATTTTTGCTTAATTTTTATAATTTTTTTTATTTCAAATTTTCAGAAATTTCTAATTTTATAATTCATTTCCACACTCCAAGTTATATCGTCACTAAATTTGGTATCTCTAATATAAAAAGGTTTGGTCTAAATAGAGTATCCACACACGCACTCATTCTATTTTCTTATTGTTAAAAGCAGGTTTAAAAATAAATGTATTTAATGCTTACACTGAATGAGAAGATAATATCAGTAAAATATCACCATAAAAATAAATCCAATACCTTTTCATGTGAAAAACAAGGTGTCGACAATTAAATTTAATACATATATAACCCCAAAAGCGAAAAATTGATGCCACAAAAGCGGTAAATTGCCAATTTGTCATCACATTTCTATTTATTTCCTTTCACACAATCACGTGCTGAAAATTACATTTTCCATATTTAATTTGCAGTGGTAACTAATATATTTTTTTATAAGCGCTTTTGTAAATGTATGGAAATAGTTAATAAAAGCTAATTTTTTGCGATGCTCGGGCAGATTAAATTTTATTTTTATTTTGTGCAAAATTAATTGTTACAAAATAAATTATTTTAAAAATTCATTAAAAATAGAAATTTAATTTCTATATCAAAAAATTAGTATCATTAAAACGATTATTTTTTTAACAATATGATGTAAAAATCAATTTTGTGCTGTAATATTTTCGCCAATAAATAAATTACCAATTTGTTGCCTACGCATTTTGAGGTTCCAAAAAACCTCAGAACAGCATCATGTTCTAACATGATAAAAATGTACTTTTATTTAAAATACATGATGAATATTTTACACATGTTATTTTTAATGTAACATGCATGTTAAAAGAGTTATTCATTTTTTGAAAAGAATCACAGCACATGAAAACAAAACTCAGTATTCGTTGATGTTAAGTTCCTTTCATTGCGGAATTTGGCCTAAAACTTCAAACAAGAATATAACCATGCGGAAAATTCCACACAACAAGAATGCAGCGATTGTTCAAAAAATTGTGGGGTTGTTTTCAACCATACTAGACCAGTTTTAAGAAATGGAAATCTGTCAACATCTGGTGGGAAAATTTTAAAGGATTTGTTGCAATATTTTCTCCATGAATTTCAAATTTAAAAAAGAGGATTTAAAATTAATATATGAAAATCTTGCTAAGATTAAAACAAGTACTTTAGGTAGTTTTTAAATTAAAAACAAAAACATGAATTTAAAACATGAAAGGCTGGTCGTTACTTACTCTTTCTAGTAGTCTAGTAAATATGTTCAATGTCCTTTAAATATTTTTACCGTCCGAAAAAACAGTTAAAAACATTAATTCTAGGAAATTTCAAAACTCTTTAAATGAAATCAAATTATGTCAAAGTAAAATTCATTATTTGCAGTCTTCGCTGTGATAAAATCACTAAAGTCACAAATTTCAAGGTTAAATTCTCTGCAAAAATTTAAATCTCACGTTTCCGATTTAATCACTATAAACTGCTTTTCATACTATTTTAATACAGTGGTGAATTTCACTAATGAACATTCTTTCCATATAACGGCAGATGTCATAAAAAAAGTCGAAAGAGTAGTTTTCTAAATACCGAGCAGGTGTGTTTTATCGTTTTTTATCTCATTGTGACGTAAAATTCTGATGCGTGACGTTTGTTATTCGTGATGATTTCAGAGTGTAATTAAACAGCTTTTGAGAGTAATATACCAGACGAGTTTTTCAATTATTCTTCCGAACTGGTTAGCGGATAATTGAGTGGAAAAGGATAAATTTTCCAATCAATCAAAGGCTTACAAAATGCATTTTTTAACTCATATCACAAATAAATTTAATAGGAAGGCATCAATAAATAGTTTCTTACAAAATATTTTCATTCATTGTTTTGATAACAAAATTAAACTATATTGTGCATTAGTTTAATTATATTCAGGTGTGGATACGGCAATTGTGGGCTCAGAGCGTTGAATTTCTTGAAGGATCTCTGAAATATTACGCATAAATATTTGCATATTCCTACTTTTTAATCACAGGCTTAAAAATAAAAATAGATTTTTAAGAACAATTATTGTTACATTAGTACACTGTTAATAATTAAAACGTGTCGGATTCAACTATCTTTTTTTATATAAAATTTGCGCATACAAATATTATTATTTTTTGTATTACAGCTAAATAAATATTTTCTATACAATATGTAATGACCCGTAAAGATAAAAAAATGAGAGTTTAATACAATAAACCAGTGGGAGTGGTCTCCCTAAAACTTCCTTGAATATTCTCGAATAAACAGGTCATGCCAAAAAAATCCTTACATTGAACTGACACAAAATAGTTGGGAAATATTAATTTCTGTAAATTCAGTATTTTACTGAATCTGTCGTATCATCCTTGGCGAGTTATTTGGCGTTTAGTCCTTGGCATGCGGTTACCATTCAAAAATCGAATTTGTGTTTTAGACTCACTTTTCTTAACTGATCGGGGAAAAAATCAGACACAAAAACTGCAGTTGTAGTCAATATTTCCCTTCAATACTTTCTCTAAACTAAATATAAAAGAAAGTAAAAGCATGAATGATAAAAGATCTACATTTCAAGGGCCTCTATAAGCCAACCTACTTTAGATCTTTAATCTACTTATCGTAACTGGTTAAATTAACGCCAAATTTTGAAGCTGTACGAAAATGTATGCTGGTTTGAGAATAACTTCGTAATTGGTCAGATAATGAGGATGACATCTGAGCCAAAACATTACTTTTCAAATTTTCGCTTTATACTGGTAACTTTTTTCAGTAAACCTTCGCTTATTGAGGACATTTGCATAATTTCTTTGCCTTATTAAGAAAACAGAAACAATTTTGCGTGTGCGTGCGTGTGTTTTAAATTTCTGCGTGACATTTACTGATTTCATCCATTTTCAATAGCCCGTTCGAACCCAAAATAAGCGCTCGGAGAAATATATTTTAAGTTTTAATGTTGGTTAATACTCTCTATAAGTTTTAAGTATGTTTAAGAATAAAATTAACTTGAACAACAAAAAAAGAAAATAAATATGAAAAATAAAAATTTGGATTAATACAAAATGATATAAAAGAAGATATTTATCAGGAAAATAAGGCCTAAGTTTCTTTGAAAATTTTTGACTCGTAAATTTATAGCATAAAATGTCTATTTTAGAAACTTTACTAATATTTTTGATTTTTTTTTTAATTTGATTTATGATCAGAATTTTTATTTTTGGTCATTTGCTATAATAGCAGTCATGCATATTTGAACAAGAAGTGACTAATTAAGAGACAGAGGCATAAGGCATGTTGTTAGTATGTCTAACCAAATTGAAATACTTTTTCAACGTCCTACTAAAGAAAGTATGCCCTCGGAAAATTTTCAACCAGGCCAAATTATGTATGCCATGTTCAATAGTGTATTCTTGTTAGGGCTCGGAGAATTATAGTCTAAAAACACCAGGCGAATCTATTTTTTCATGCAAAAAGAGCTCAAAAAAATCATAAGGGGGAAACAATATAAATCGCTTTCAAATAACAAATTCGGAAATAAAGTTTCATTCCTTAATAAATAACTAAGAAATAAATTAATAGATATTTTAAAACAAAGGATGATAATTGAATGAAACATTCAAAAATAGTTATTCAGAAATAAGAAATAAACTTACCCCATATACGATAGAACAGAGCACTAATTATCAACACTGCAGAAGAAAAAGTTTACCACAAATATAAAGAAGACAAAATATCAATACTTTGTTCAATGAGATCATTCACAACAACGGGTGAAAAGTAAATAAGGCCAGATTAGATAAATACAAAACAGAAATGGATTAGATATCATTTCAGAAAAATATTACACATTTAAACTCATTTCAACATAAAATTTTTGTTCAAAAAACTCATAAAAAATTGCAGACGATTTACTGAACAGTGAATCATTTTTTTATTTATTTCAATTTGAAGATAAATATTACGTTTATAGATAAGCCTTATTATAGTTTACAATAAGTATTAATAGAATTATGTAATCATTATCAAAGCACTCAACTTTTTGCGTGCTAATTTCCTCCACTGATATCTTTATCAAAGGACAATAAATAAAAAATATATCGCAACAATCGCAAAAAAGTGAATTATCGATTAAACAAATAAATATTGAGATAAAAAGTAAAAAAAAAAAAAATCTCATTTTCATTTACTTCTGTCTATACCACTTAAACCAGGACTAACTCGTTCAAGAACCGATTTAAGGGAAGAACGTCATAGGGGGTGTTACATGTTAAATCTGTCGAAGTCTAAAGTCGTCCTAACATTGGTGGATTCTGGTAGTATCTTCATAATTATTAAGTTTTTGTTTTCAAGAGGATTGTGAAGTTCATTCCAAAATAACATTAAAGTTATCTTCATAAAGAGGCTTGAATCCAACGAAAAAATCTGCCTCATCAAAATGATGTGGTAATAAATGCGTATAATGCATCACCAACAGTAGAAGACAATATTTCTTTCATAAAGATGGGTGAAAGAAAATAATAGAAATAGATAACAACTGGATGTTGTTATATATTTGTTTTGGATGCCAACAAAGTCCTTAATATAACAACAAAAACTGAAGAGAAAGTGGCTATATGTAGATTAATAACAAAATGTAAATTATGATTTGTTGGCGTGGTCCCCGTGTCTTCTATCAACTGACATCGAGAGATCAAACTTGGAGGAGGGCAGTTAAAGGGCAAATAATTTAGAGAAAATACGGAGAAAATTTATTCGGTTATTTTATGCGTAGTTGCATAGTAGTAATTAAAATAAAGATGCATGGCAATTACATAACAGAGTGAATCATGCAACAATGCCGAGATTCGGAACCGGAGGGTTGCAGGTTCGAGGCCCCCCGATTCCACCGAAGAATCGCCGTGTAAGCGGGTCTGGTGCATGTTAAATCCGCCGGAGCCAAGTGTCCACCCGCTGGTGTAGTGTGGAAGTATGGAGAGGGGGTTCCTTCTCAGTTGTCATCGTCATCTGACCACGGTTGAAAATGACAAGATCAGTCCCAAAATAGCCCAAGTGTTGCTTCAAAACGGGAAGTTCATATAACTAAACTAAAACAATGCCGAGAAAAAAAATTTAAGACTTAGAAAGCTAAAGATCTAGCTTAGGTAAATGTCGAATTTCTGATAAACAGTATTAATGGGAAGCTATATTATATTTTTTCATTGCAAAGAAAACTACTGAGGACACAAAATGCTTTTAAATATTTACAGTGCATATGTCCTATCAAATATAATTTCAAAGAATAGATGATAACGTCAATACGCATGGCATTTAAGATGATAATTTCAATGCACATAATAAAAAATATAAGAAATCCAAAATGCAGATATGGAAATATAACTTTATGAAACCAACGACAGTGAAAGATACAAGCAATAGTTGATCGATTTAAACGAAGCATTGAAGGAGAAATGTCTAGAATAAGACGAGAGACGTGACAAATTTTTCCAACACGATATTGCTCACCCACATGTAGCCAAACCAACCAAAGAATCATTAATTAAAACTTCGCTGAAATGTGTTGCTCTACTAAACATATTCACTAGGTGTTGCTCCTAGTCTCAATACCTGTTAAGTGTAATTTCTAAAAATCGGTTTAGATCCCAAAATATCAAAAATTGGCTTCTTAATAGGATTACATCTACACAACCAGATTTTTATATCCCCAGAGTTCGTTTCTTATGAAAGAAGCAGACAAATATTACAGTTTTTGAAAGGAAATATTTTGAATAAGTTGATTTAAAGGGAAATATTATTTTGAATTGAATTGACTAATTCATAAAAAAGATGGAGTCGTATTTATACCCGTAATAAGTACATAAAATATTTAAGTACCATTATCTTTTTTTTTCCCCCATTCATCGTTGTATGCAAGGGAATACTTTGCAATTGCTCAACTGTTTTGAATAATCCTCTATTTGTCTCATTCAGAATTCGATTGCGAGGCATAGCAGTAAGTATTTCACGAATAAACGGTAAAATAATGCTTCCACCAAAAAAAAGATAAAAGGCATTTGTAATAAGAAACAATGAATTGTGAACATATTTTCAAAAATTCCAATCCATTTCAGTGTAATATACGACTTTAGAATTTCAAGAAGTATGAAATAGTAAAATATTCCAAAACAAAGATTGGGAATCTATGAATAAAATGGCAATAACAAACGCGAACTATACATTCAGAAAGTCGCTTAACTTCTCAGAACACACTACTACAACCAATCTGCTAATGTTTTCTTTTTTAAAGTCGTCAATTTTCATTCTCAGGTCTCATCGCAATGGCCATGACACATTTCTGCATGAATCGTTTCGCACCATTTGCTTTCATGAATATTATATCCCTCCAACCAAATTCTATCTCATTTCAAAACAAGAGGAAAAAAAAAAAAAAAAAAAAAACTTCATCTGTTTACGATTACGCTGTATATTCGGTTCTGCAAGCAGTTTTTTCCATTCTCCTTAGAATCGCTTGCTCTTAGAGTAAATATTTTATAACGATTTTTTACTAATATCCTCGAGAACAGAGGGGAACTAATAAAAATAAGGATTAAATATAGTTTATATCTATTATTTAATTTATACATACGACTTTCAGAATTCTTTTTAAAAATAGTTATTGTTATGAATCTATAAAGAATAGCAATGATCACATCTCATGCCAATGATCCAAGCAAAAGACGAGCAGTATTGCAATTACATATAAAAACTGCAGTAAAACAACATGTTAATTTGCCCCGAAACTATGTCATATTTTCTAACAAAGATGTGTATCTCAGAAAATGTCTTGCATGCCATTGGTGTGCAATAGTCATGAAATATTCTTTGACGAGAATTCGGAATTTTTACTGTATCTATCGTGTGACCCTTTGCGAGTTATTTGACGATTAAATCCAAAAGTGCATTCAATAATATGTAAAAATCGAATTTGTTTATTCTAGACGCCTTTTCCCCCCATCGACTGAAACAAAAATTTGACTCATAACTGCATTTGTAGTCACAAAATTCCATACCAAATTTGAAATACTCAACGCATAACTACATTTTTAGTCACAAAATCTGATACCAAATTAGAAATATTCAACGCATAATTACATTTGTAGTCACAAAATTCCATACCAAATTTGATATATTCAACGCATAATTACATTTGTGGTCAGAAAATACCATACCAAATTTGATGTATTCGCATAACTACATTTGTAGTCACAAAATACCATACCAATTTTGATGTATTCAACGCATAACTACATTTGTAGTCATAAAATACCATACCAAATTTAATATATTCAACTCATAACTACATTTGCAGTCACCAAATCCCATACCAAATTTGAAATATTCAACGCATAACTACATTTGTAGTCACGAAATTCCATACCAAATTAGAAATATTCAACGCATAACTACATTTGTAGTCACAAAATTCCATACCAAATTTGATATATTCAACGCATAAATACATTTGTAGTCACAAAATAACATACCAAATTTGATATATTCAACGCATTGCGTTTTGAGTTACCGCTTTTACAAGTTTTTATAAGTTCAGATTGATAAATGCTTTTGAGTTATGTTAATATGACTGAAAATATAGAGATAGATTGTCGATTCCCAGCTGGAATTGGCTCAAAACCAGATATGGGTTTAGATTATAGATGCTAATTCTGTGTATTGAATTTTATCTATCCAGCTCTCTTTCTTTTGTAGTTACCGTGTTAACTTATATTCGATAGTCAGAATTTCCTCTGAAACAGATTTTGTTCGAAATTTGACAGAAATCCACAATTTGGATATAAAGATAGTATACTAAATTTCACAAAACTAGTTCAATGCATTTTTTGTTCTTTGTCATAGACAGGTAGACAGACATTTTTTGAAAACTTGTTTTTTGAACTGAGACAGTTCTAAAATGCGAAGATTCTTCAAAATCCCGAGTTCGAATTCTTTGGCGATTACCATA
>JAPMOQ010014284.1:0-11837 GCA_026543055.1 Argiope trifasciata
ATACATTCCATTTTGAAAAAAGAGAAAATACTAAAAAAGAGGTTGTGGGAGCGTTTTTAGAAAAATTACGTTTTAAATTTATAAAAATATAGAAATATATGTATATTTTTACCCATAACTTCTGTGCATTTCAAGATTTTTCCTAGATTTTGGTTCATTTCATTTGTTATTATATTCTATAACTTGTGTACAAAGAAAAATAGGATTGTTGCATTACAATTTTGTATAAAATGCAAAAAAAAAAAATGTGTTGTATAAATTTGGTTAAATTTCCTTAAAATTTATAACAAATTTTCCTATTTCTCAAAATACATTATATTTTTAAATAATGCTGTTGTATTTATAGTATTTTGTATCATAATTGACAATACATCTAAAAACCATCGTTTTAAACAGTTTTTGAAAAATCCAATTTTTCCAAAAAAAAAAAAAAAAATTGAACGTGGTTGGATACCTTAAGAACAGGAAATATTTCAATCTAATAAAAAGTAAAAATTTATAAATATAACATTGAAAAAGAATATCGACTAGGTAGTAAAAATTTTCGAGATATTGAATAGTTTCAATAATTAGGAATTGCATTAAACATTTAGCAATCGCGCACGGTACAAATACAAACCCTCCCCCAGTTATCAAAGAAAAGGAGCACTAATGGTAAAAGATTTTGCCTTTGAAGTTTTCAGTTCACGCTTGTCCTTATGAGCAGACTGAAAGTTTCGCTCACATATAAAGTCGGACATTTGATACAATTCCTGTTTTAAAATAGCATGCCAAATTTCATTTATCTGCTTCATTGCGTTTTTCAGATTATGTGTTCATAGATACACAGACATATTCTCAAAAATAATTTTTTAGCCTCCATGAAGTTTAGGAATAAAGATCTCTTAAATCTGATTTCTTTTTTTGATAACTGCAACGCTTTCTATTGGTTTCTTTTGGGTGCAAAAAAGATGAAAAAAATGGCAACGAAAAAAGAAATTTTCAATGAGAATCACTTATATGTTTTCTATCTAAAAGCTAATTGTTGAAAGTGAGAATTTCTATTATAATATAATTGATAAAAATTAAGAATGAAATCATCTCATTTATCTGAATCGTTGATTTTTGCAGTTATTGTGCTTATAGAGAGACATACATATTCTCAAAAATAATTTTTCTGCCTCCACGAAGTTTACGAATAAAGATCTATCAAATCTGATTTCTTTTTCTGACGACTACATCGCTTTCTATTGGTTTCTTTTGATTGTAAGAAAATTGGAAAAATAGTAATATTCTGTGAGAATTGCTTTCATGTTTTCTATCCTACAGATAATTGGAGAAAGTGAGAGTAACGTCCATTCTAATATAATTGATAAAAATTAAAGAAAAAGTTATTTCATCTATCTGAATCGTTGCCTTTTTCAGTGATTGTGTTCCTAGACAGACAAACATAATCTTAAAAATAATTTTTGGCCTCCATGAAGTTAAGGAATAAAATTCTATTAAATCTGATTTCTTTTTCTGACGACTGCAAACTTTCTATTGGTTTCTTTTTCGTATAAGAAAGATCAGAAAAGAAAAAGAAAAAAAAAAGAATTTTCTGTAAAAATTACTTTTATGTTTTCAATCCAACAGTTAATAGTAGAAAGTGAAAATAACTTCTATTATAATATAATTGATAAAAATTAAGGCAGAAATTATCGCATTTATCTCATTGGTTGCCTTTTTCGGTTATTATTGAGTTCATTGACAGACAGACATATTCTCAAAAATATGTTTTCAGCCTCAAGAAGGTTTAGGAAAAAGTGAAATCAAAATTTCGAATCGATTTTTTTTCTGATAACTGCAACACTTCCTATTGGTTTATTTATCGTAAAAGAAAGTTGAAAAAAAGAAATCTTCTGTGAAAATTACTTTCATGTTTTCTAATCGAAGGTCAAGTGAAGGCGAGAAAAAATTTAATTGTAATATACAGTGAAACCTCGTTACAACAATATTTTAGGGACCAAATAAATATATTGTTGTAGAGAGGCATATTGTTATATCGAGGGCCCACATATTTTGAGCATTTAATAAGAGTTTTTTTTCATTATTATTATTAGTTTAAGGTGCATAACATACTACTTTTAAGTCTATATTTAGAAGAAATTAATTTGTAAAATACAAATAAAAGTGGTTTAAATACTAAAAAAATAAATAAATAAGATAAATAAGCACATAAATATTCGCATACCTGAAAACACTTTTTATTGAAAATAATCCAATATTTTTGTTTGTTTATTCATTTTTTAAACTGTCAAGTTCACCAATACTGTATGCATTGAGTCTAGTGCACGAAAATGTTCTTCATTTGTCGTCGGAAGGCTTTAAAAAAATGTCCGTAGAGAATTCACAGATTAAAGACCTTCCTGGGATGACAATAAGGACTGCGATGGATCTGTATTATCCTCATCATCATCAATATCATCATCATCTTCATCATTGTTTCCTATCTCATCAGTAATTTCAGAGAGAATATCTTCATCAGTAACTCCTGCGAAAACCATAATATCTTCATCTGCTGTTAAATAGTCTTCTATACTAATTCCAAACTTTTTACCGCTTTTTTCTTCAAGTTGGGATACGAATTTTTTGAAGTGCAAAACACATTCTTGATCATCTGAGAAATCATTGTCTATGGAATTTTCATCATTATCATATTCCTTTTCTTCCATAACACAAAGACCAGCCTTTTTCCAGCCATTCCGAATGGTTTTTTCTGTTACTTCCCACCAACTTCCACAATATCCACAATGAGTCTTAATAGACGGAAAAAATAGCAAAAGAAAACGGAAAAAAAAGCATTTGAAAATCCAAATATTATTATAAAGGGAGAAAATAATACTGAAATTTAGATTGAAAAAATCGTTTTACAGAGGTTTATTGTTCTAGAGAATATCGCAATATTGAGGGGAGATTAACATTAGTTTATATGCAAAATCCCCGGGACCACAAAACATTATTGTAGTAGAGGGAGTTATTGTTGTATCGGGTATCGTTGTAGCGAGAGTTTACTGTAATTGATAAATAATTAAGAGAGGATTATCTCATTAAAGCCCATCAATTTCACCGCCACCTTTAATGCCAAACTTTAAAAGCAAAATTCCAGTATTTGTTACAGAATATAATTATCTAATCATTTTGTTTTTCTTAAAAGTAACTCATCAAAGGCGCCTTCATTATCCTCATCATCGTCACTCGCATCGCAATTAGCTTACATCATATCTTAAAACGAGCAACATGATATTAAAATATAAATATACTTTCAGGAAGAAAGTTATTTAATGCAAATCTGGAATAACGATAATAGCTTATTATTTGTTACATCATATTATCAAATAAAAGTTTGATGTTATATTATCAAAAAATATGCATAAAAAGAGCTTTGAATTCTAGTAATCATTAACAGATCTTACCAATTCTCAATAAAGTATTAGATATCCTTAAAATAAAACTATTTCGAGTCGAAAATATAATTAGATTAAACTTTTGATTTTCTTCTGTGTAATTACTTGAAATTGTTCTTTAAGCGGTTCAACTGAATTCTCTTTTAAAAACTAATTTATGCTGTATTTATAGATATTTTTAAAATAAAACTATTTCGAGTTGAAAATATAATAAGATTAAAGTTTTCACTTTCTACTATGTAATTACTTGAAATTGTTCTTTAAACGGTTCAACTCAATTCTCTTTTGAAAACTAATTTATACTGCATTTATAGATATTTTTAAAATAAAACTATTTCGAGTCGAAAATATAATAAGATTAAAGTTTTCACTTTCTACTATGTAATTACTTGAAATTGTTCCTTAAATGGTTCGATTGATTACTCTTTTGAAAACTAATTTATGCTGCATTTAAATAAGGTGTCAACACTAATTTTTGAACAATATCTACTTTATAAATCGTTAGAAGCAAACATTTATCTTCAATACAGTAAGGTGTATTAATTATATTTAGTGATAATTTTAAGACACATTAAAATACAAAAAAAGGAAAATAAAATATTTAGAAGAAGAAAGAAAAAAAATTTCGAAAAAGAAATTAAACAGCCAAGCTGACCAAATAAAGAAGCTCATAATTTCATTATTTTAGACCAATCAAATATTATCTCGAAGAAATGCCCGACTTTGATTGGTTTGTCTAAAATTCTCTGAAATAGTAATTTTAAGTTTTACGTATTTTTCCCTGACATCCATAAAAAAATATTACTCAATAGTATTTTTCTTTGGTATATTATACCTCTTTTTAAGTATTTACGAGAAAAATAAGCAAAAATGTTTTTAAGAGGGCAGACCTTTATTTTGAAAAATATAAAACTAAAAATGAATTGTTATTGTGTGTTTATTCATATTCAAAATTATAAGGTCAGCATGTTTAATGTAGCATCAAACAAATAATAGTTTCTTAAAGACCGAAATCATAAAAAAATTTTAATTTCCCGAATAATTAAAATTTAGGTTGAATTTGTTTTAATTTAAAATTTTAATTCAAACAACTTTTGTATTTTTGCAAATAATATAACAAATATTCGTTACTAAAAAGAATATGTAGAAGAAATTTAACTGAAGTTATTTTCTACGTCAGGAGCTTTAAAAGTAAAGCAATAGAGCACTGTAGTCAAAAATAATTGTTTGCCTGAATTCATTCAGAATTTCAATCTAAGATTTCGAATTGATCCTACCAGAAATTTTCCCATAGCTGTAGAAAGTTTAAATCGATAATTCCTCTGTCATTACTGGCATGCGTAGCGACATCTAGGGAGGCTTTGAGAAAGTACTATTTCCCTTTTATGAGAAGGAATTTAAAGGAAGCAAGGAATAATGCCAATATTTTTTTAATGTTTTCATTTCCAGAGTTTTAACTAAATAGGGTTTTTTTAAGAATTATCATAAATTATCTGAAAGTACTATTTAAATAAAAACTTAGGAGAAAGGGTTTTATTGTTTTTTTTTCCTTTATCTGTATTATTAACAGAATATACTCGTCAATCCTTGAAACAAAACAAAAAACCGTTAACACTGTATATGTTAGATTTTCTTTCCTCAATAGCTCTGTGTAAAAGAAATAAAATTTATTAAGGTGCTAAAATATTGATAATTTATGAATTTATGCCTACTTCTTGTTGAAAAAAAATTATTTTTTCAACAAATGAAAAATAATAAAATTTATATATTTATGCTTTTAAAAAATTTCAGTTTTTTTTTTTTTTCTTTTTAATACAAACTTAATCCTTTGTGGTCGCATTTAATTTGGACATAGGTGTCGTGTTGGTCGGAATTAATTACCTTTGAACGAGGAGTAATACATTGTGCGCAAGATTATGAGGGAAAAACACAATGTACTCATTCGCATTCTTTTATAAATATAATGATGTTTTAATGTAAAAATTATAGTTTATGATTTGCCATCGTGTGAAAACAAATAGTTTCCATTGTGAAGTCCTGGCTTTCGATGAAAATTATCTTCAAAATAAATCGTTGAGCTTCAATAATTGCTCGTCATTTTTCATGACGAGTCAGAGGTGTCTCTATTAATAATAGGTTTCATTGTCGCGAATTGGTAGAAGGATTCCGTTGAGCGAGCAATATTACATGGTACGCAAGATTATCAAAGAAAAACACAATGAACTCATTCCCATTCTTTTGTAAAAACAATAAAGTTTTAATGCAATGTTTTATTTTAAAAATTATAGTTTATAATTCGCCATCGTGTGGTATCTTTAGCAAAACAGTTTCCATTATGAAGTCCTGGTTTTTGATGACAATTATCTTCAAAATAATTCGGTGAACTTCAATAATAGCACCCTTAATTTTTAATGGCGAGTCAGAGGTGTCTCTTTTGATATTAGGTTTCATTTTCACGAAGTGGTAGAAGCGTTCCGTTGAGCGAGCAGTAATACATAGTACGCAAGTTTGGTAAGAAAAAACATAATCTACTCATTCGCAGTCTTTTGTAAATCCAATAATATTTAATACAATGTCTTATTGTAAAAATTATAGTTTATAATTTGCCATTGTGTTGTATCTTTCAAAATAGCCTCCATTGTGAAGCCTTGGTTATCGATTACAAGTACCACCAAAATAAATTCGTTTGACTTCAATAATTCGACGCTTGATTTTTCATGGCGAGTCTGAGGTGGCTGTATTAATATTAGGTTTCACTGTCACGAAGTGGAAGAAGCGTTCCGTTGAGCGAACAGTAATACATAGTACGCACGATTAGGAAGGAAAAACACTATACAGTGAAACCTCGTTACAACAATATTTTAGGGACCAAATAAATACAGTGAAACCTCGTTACAACAATATTTTAGGGACCAAATAAATATATTGTTGTAGAGAGGCATATTGTTATATCGAAGGCCCATATATTTTGAGCATTTAATAAGAGTTTTTTTTTATAATTATTATTAGTTTAAAGTGCATAACATACTACTTTTAAGTCTATATTTAGAAGAAATTAATTTGTAAAATACTAAAAATGTCCGTAGAGAATTCACAGATTGAAGAGCTTCCTGGGATGACAATAAGGACTGCGATGGACCTGTATTATCATCATCATCAATATCATCATCATCTTCATCATTGTTTCCTATCTCATCAGTAATTTCAGAGAGAATATCTTCATCAGTAACTCCTGCGAAAACCATAAGATCATCATCTGCTGTTAAATAGTCTTTTATACTAATTCCAAACTTTTTACCGCTTTTTTCTTCAAGTTGGGATACGAATTTTTTTATGTGCAAAACACATTCTTGATCATCTGAGAGATTATTGTCTATGGAATTTTCATCATTATCAGATTTCTTATCTTCGATAACACAAAGACCAGCCTTTTTCCAGCAATTCCGAATGGTTTTTTCTGTTACTTCCCACCAACTTCCACAATATCCACAATGAGTCTTAATAGACGGAAAAAATAACAAAAGGAAACGAAAAAAAAGCATTTGAAAATCAAAATATCATTATAAAGGGAGAAAATAATACTGAAATTTAGATTGAAAAAATCGTTTTACAGAGGTTTATTGTTCTAGAGAATATCGCAATATTGAGGGGAGATTAACAATTAGTTTATATGCAAAATCACCGGGACCACAAAACATTATTGTAGTAGAGGGAGTTATTGTTGTATCGGGTATCGTTGTAGCGAGAGTTTACTGTATATTGTTGTAGAGAGGCATATTGTTATATCGAGGGCCCACATATTTTGAGCATTTAATAATAGTTTTTTATTATTATTATTAGTTTAAGGTGCATAACATACTACTTTTAAGTCTATATTTAGAAGAAATTAATTTGTAAAATACTAATAATAGTGGTTTAAATACTTTAAAAAAAAAAGATAAATTCAGAAAATAAGCCCAGAAATATTCCCATATCTGAAAACACTTTTTATTGAGAATAATCCAATATTTTTGTTTGTTTATTCATTTTTCAACTGTTAAGTTCACCAATACTGTATGCATTGAGTCTAGAGCACGAAAATGTTCTTCATTTGTCGACGGAAGGCTTGAAAAAAATGTCCGTAGAGAATTCACAGATTGAAGAGCTTTCTGGGATGACAATAAGGACTGCGATAGACCTGTATTATCATCATCTTTTTCATCATTGTTTCCTATCTCATCAGTAATTTCAGAGAGAATATCTTCATCAGTAACTCCTGCGAAAACCATAAGATCATCATCTGCTGTTAAATAGTCTTCTATACTAATTCCAAACTTTTTACCGCTTGTTTCCTCAAGTTGGGATACGGAATTTTTGATGTGCAAAACACATTCTTGATCATCTGAGAGATCTTTGTCTATGGAATTTTCATCATTATCAGATTTCTTATCTTCCATAACACAAATACCGACCTTTTTCCAGCAATTCCGAAGGGTTTTTTCTGTTACTTCCCACCAACTTCCAGCAATATTGTGACACGCTTCCTTGACATTTACAGCTTTGAAAGGGTCTTCTACTTTATTTTCAAAGTTTACAAGTATGGAGTCCACCAACCGTTTTCTGTAATATCGAGGAGACCAGACAGGTCTAGATGTCCTTAAACCTTATCAGAATTCAAAAGCCTACTGGGAAATGAGACTAGGCATACATTTACACTTCACCCCCCCTCACCCACTCCAATTCCCAAAAGGGTGGTCTTCATCTGTTTTAAAATCTGAACAATAGCTATTTATTCAGGGATTTGAATATCAATAATGAGTCTTAATAGACGGAAAAAATAACAAAAGGAAACAAAAAAAAGCATTTGAAAATCAAAATATTATTATAAAGGGAGAAAATAATACTGAAATTTAGATTGAAAAAATCGCTTTACAGAGGTTTATTGTTCTAGAGAATATCGCAATATTGAGGGGAGATTAACATTAGTTTATATGCAAAATCGCTGGGACCACAAAACATTATTGTAGTAGAGGGAGATATGGTTGTATCGAGTATCGTTGTAGCGAGAGTTTACTGTATACTCATTCCCATTCTTTTGTAAACACCTGTTCTTGTTTGTTTTATTGTAAAAATTATAGTTTATAATTAATCATCGTGTTATATATCTCAAAATAGCCTCCATCGTGAAATTCTGGTTTTCAATTACGAGTATCACCAAAAAAAAATGGTTTGGCTTCAATAATTCCACCCTTGATTTTTCATGGCAGTCAGAGGCGACTCTATTCATATTAGGTTTAATTGGTGAAAGCACAGTATTGGTTCGTGAATAAGCTCCTTAGCCATTTCTATTCTTTCATATAAAGCGTAAACTGATATATCCTAAATGGAGATTAAGATATGGTGAATGCATATTAGAGTTCAGCATATTTCTTTGCTGTGGTAGCTGAGGGCAGACATACGATCGGAATAGTCATCTGAAGAACATCTTCCAAACCGAGATGATGTCAAGATGGCAAAAGGAATAGGAAGAAGGCGAAACATCCCGGTCCACATTCAACATAAAACCGAAAGTTTCTCTCTACGAACCAACTGGACCAGAGCGGATGTCCTTTCTTCATTGGGCAAGGCTCATTTCCAACACACCTACACAGATTCCATCTGGCCAACACTCCTTTCTGTAGCTGCGGGGAGATAGAATCCCCAATTCACTATGCCACCGAATGCTTACTGACACCCTCATGGCACATGAGAAAGCCAGAAGAAGACTCGAGGAAGAATGGTACAGGAGAGTTACATCGAATAATCTTTCACGCAGCAAGATCCACTCCATAGTAAACTATATTCATAAATGCCAAGACCTCTTCAAGGCTACACAATAGCTGAGACCAAAATACCAGACAAAATCAGCCGAAATTCAAAAGTGCTCAAAAGTCCCTTAAAAGAGCAGTTCTCAAGAAGGAAAACAAAACCACAGGACCCAGATAGACGCTACATATTTTTGACTCTACAGAGGTTGTTTATTTGCTGATACATGTCACACAGATGTTCTCAATGTAATTTATCAATCTTTTCTATTTAGTTAGTATTCGCATTTCCCTGTAAGTTCAACCCATAGTCATCATTTGTTGAAGTATTATTGTTCCTTCCATCTAATTATTAATTAACCAAAAATTGAATACAGTGGTGTAGGATATGACACGAAGTGTAGTCTCCTTCTTTCTTTAATTTTTTTTCCTTCTTTTCTTTTCTTTTTTTTTCCCTTCCTTCCATTCTGTGCCCATCCAACCGGTTAGTTAGTGTTACAGGCACCGGGGGCTCAGGATGTCGTTATCTATACTTATAATAAAGCTGAATATGTGTGTGTGTGTGTGTGTGTGTGTGTGTGTGTGTGTGTGTGTGTGTGCGTGTGTGTGTGTGTGTGTTGGCGCTCTATAGGCCAGACCGTTGGACCTACAGCTACCAAATTTGGTACATGTATACCTTGGAGGTCGGGAATGTGCACCTCGGAGCCCTTTTTTCGAATTTTTAGTTAGAATTTGAATTAATTAAAATTTAAGCGAAATTTCGACGTTTTTCCGCTATAACTTCCGAAAATATTATTGCACAAACATGATTTTTACATCAATTTAAAGATAAAAAAAATTAGCTTTCTAATGGTATCAGTTTTTTAAATTTATAATGTAAACTTTTATTTTTAATGAATTTTTAAAGAAATATTTTAACCATGTTTTTATCACGTGACTGGATAAAATAAAAGAATGCCAGAAGTTCAAAAAAAATTACCATCGCAAAATAAATCTACAGAAATGGTACTTTCAGCACGTGACTGGATAAAATAAAAGAAGTATAAAATGTGATGTTTTCTTTGAAAAATAAATGCAAAGCAAAGGTTTCTACAATCGTTTGCAATATCTATATCATTAACTCAATAAATCTTCTTTATTTACGGTAAACTTGATTGAATTTTGACAGAATTTGCATTGAAATCCCGACTTAATGGCATATTTATGTAATCGTTTGCAATATCTGTATCATTAATTTAATACATTTTTTTCCCTTTCTCGCTTTCTTTAAAAAAACATATTTAATATTTTGGCAACATAATCGAAATTTTTTTTAATATTTTGGAAGCATAACCGATGATTAAAACTGACTGATTTATAAAAGTAAAGAATATTATTAGGAAAAGGTGCACTTTTAGAACTTTCCGTCCGTCATCTTAAAGAAAATACTAATTTCAGGTCAATCAATGCCCGGAATTACTTCAAGGCTAATGAATATGTGATTTAATTGAAAATTTTAGAACGCTTTACTCATGGCGAACCAGCTGGTCGCCAAAGGCGGCTAGTGTTATATAAGGTGCGAAAAAATTTCTCTTGTCGTCTTATCGTTACTGTCACAGTTTCAGGTCTCAGTACTATCTGCTCGAACGACCGATCTAGACAACTAGCGCCATCTGTCTCCAGTCTGGGTAAAAATATTTCTATTCCCAATTTCGGCTTTCCAAATACTGCAGCTTGTAAACTTTTTTTTGGATCCTACTCTATTAGTATTAAGGTATATTTTTTGAACAAATGAGAAAGAAAAAGGAGATAGAGGCTTAAGATAACTATATAACCCTCGAATTCAATTCAATAAGGAAAAAAAATGTATTATGATAAAGTTGAATAAACGAATAACGTCACGATATTTTCTTGTCATCAATAGGTTTTACTTTGGAAGGACTAAAAACAATTTCATGCCTGTGGCTTCCTTTTGTCAAAATGCAAGTCAAGGGTGTATTTCCTAAAGTCAAGTTGAATGGAAGAAGTTCAAAAATCAATTTAGCTTGCAACAAAAGGTATTGAACAAAAATATACACGTCAACTAAAAAATCTTTTATCCGATTCCAATTTCTCTTTTCTAAAGAGATCACAAATTCTAAAGCATTCATTTATCTGAAATAGAATACACTTTTGAGTTCGACCAAACAGAATGACATTTCCAGTATTTTTGTCTGATGGCTCCATTCCTAAAATCTAAAAATTAAAGGAAACACATTTTTTGACCAGATTTTCGTTAAGTCAGATATTATAAATTGAACTTGTATTTTTAAAAAAAGAATCGATTAGAGGTTCTGGAACAAGAAACAAAATAAAAATGTAGCAATAAATCTATTTTCAAAAATTCAATGTTTAGTGACATTTTTAAAAACTCTGAAAAAAAAAAGCTCAATGTAAAAAAAAAATCTATAAAGTATAATAAGAAATAAATATTGATTAGTTAATAAATAATCAATAGTTCAGTAATCAATATAATAATCAATAATCAATGGCTCCACAATATTTCGGTAAATTGAAACTGCAGTTGATTCTCTAGATTCTAGGGCTTATACAAAAACTGGCGTTTTGAAAAACTTGTTTTCGAATTCAATATTTCCAAAAGACCGGTTTT
>JAPMOQ010014289.1:0-80475 GCA_026543055.1 Argiope trifasciata
CTACATTTCCAGTTCCGAAGCCAAAATAAAATTCATTTGTCTTTTAGGTTAGTAATAGCGAGATCATATTCCATGCATAACAAAAATCAGTAATTAGTATTTTTTAGAAGACATTTTTTAAATAGCCCTTAACATACTTGTGTGTTTTAACGGCAATCAAAAGGAGCCAAGAAAAATTTCATCAATTATAAAAATATACTCAAGTACATAAATACACATATAATAAATATATGCATAAATATCGATCAAATTATGTACAAATCTCATGATACGTATTTTGAAAATTAAAATTGTCAAATTGGTGAAATGTTTTCTCGGCACTTTTTGGTCACCGTTAAAATCAACAAGGCAATATTAATAAATTTATGGGGGGAAAAAACTGGAAATTTCATTAAAATCGACGATAAAACTGCACAATAATATGAGAAATAGAATTTTTTTATAATATTATCAAACTATAATTAATATACTTAAACAATAAAATACCTTATTGGAAATTTAAACTTAACATTTGTATATTAATAATGATTGCCTTTTTATTCCAGTGAAATTTTCAACTTCAAGAATGGAACTGGTTCATTTTCTCCTCAATAAATCCGGAAAATTCATACTGATATGAAGGAGCATTTAATGCTGCGCCAACTAAATTTGTTAACTATACTTACTATTTAAAATTTAAATTTTTAAGAAAAAAATGTAAATGCAATGCCTCATTTTTAAAAAATAGCAGATGATATTTTTGTGCCAAACTATGAGAAAGTTAATCTAGAAATGACATTTGGCATATGTCTCAAATATAATTACAAACTGCTTGAAAACTTTCTGACATTAGCCTCTAGTTTTAGATATTAACGTCCCATTTTTAAGAGAAATATGGATATTTCGAGGAAGATCTTGTATTGAGTTGCAATCAAAGAGGAAGATGTTCAGCTATCAGGTTCACCGAATTTTCATACTAAGCCAACGGAGGTATTAACTTCAGCTAATGGGTTGAACACACGCACGAAATTTAAATATGCATACATTTTTGTATAATTCATAACAATGATTGAAATAGAACTAAATTACAGGAATAGAGCTTGTAAAAGTTACAGTGGCGTGCAAAAACAAATGAAGCGTTATTCCTAGATATACTTTATATAAAGTCAAAAGTGACTAAATTAAAAGAAAGTTTTACCATTATTTCAGTGATATCATAAACCATCGCCACTACATGAAAAATAACACTATAAAATGTCAGGTCATTCTGTAAAGAGATGATGCTTCAAAATGATACATTAAACGTCTATTCTTTCAACTTGATCACTTATAGCTTTTAGTTAATGCTATGTGCGTACAATTTGCGTCGGACATGTGTGAATAGTTTACTTATGAAAAACTTCGACCATTTGACTGGAAAGGACTATTAATATAACTGATTTTAAAAAAAGAGGGAAATTTAACCCTCGAACGGTTAATTTAATGAAACTTCCAATAAGATGAGTTTTTTTTGTACATTTATAGCTATTTTTATCCCCATAAAAACCGAATATGCTCTTGAGGTACTCAAGTATGCATCGATTGCAACTCAAACATCAAAAACTGTGTGGAAATCGGGTATTTCTGGCTGATTGATATTTTACAGCAAAGGGTGAATGCACCGATTCATTCTCTTTCCTTTAAAGATAGTTTTTTATGACTATAAATCTAAGATTTCGAACTTTTTGTACTGTTCGTTAAATTCTATAACACTATTCAGGGGTGTTTGTGGGACCCCAAAAAATCCACTGAAACTTTTACGGACTTACTACCGACATTTTGGAGTTTCGAGAAGGGGAGGGGGAGAGAAATGAAAAATTACAATTATGAAGTATTGAATGATCTAATTATAAAAGTTCAATGAATTACTTTTTTTGGCAAAATTAATAACCATAAATTTTCAAACATATAAACTATTACATTTTGTGTAAATATTTTAAATCCCCTGAATTAATTCGTTAAAAAGAATTATCTAATTTCTGATGCTTTTTTTAAATTTTCTGATGTTTGTGGGCCTGTCTTTCTTTTGTGGTGAACTTCAGAATTGCAGGAAGGTTGACTTTTATTTTCCTCATTTACAGTTGAAGAAATTTCCTCGAGAACTGCACATGTAGAGGTAGAAGAAGTTTGCTTTTCTGCTAATGTAGAAGGTTTTTCTCAGACTTTTATAGGTGACTCATCTGAAATACATGTTTTTAAGTCCTCTTGATATGATTTCCAACTTCTGTTCATATTCAGTAAGAGATCTTTGTGAATTGGATCAGTCATTGGATTTTTTGAGCCATATTTTTCACATGAGGTTTCTTTAGAAGCCATTAAATCATATTTAATAATCTGCTCTGCATCTAGGGAATCAATCTTAAGAGAGGTTCTATAGTCAGTGACAAGTGTATCCATTAAGTTGAATGCACTTTCCACTAATGGGCCATGGAAGCAGCTAAGGCAGGCTTTGACCAATTTAGCCAATGTAGGATACTAATAATCATTTGTGAAATCATCTTTTAAATTAAAAACTTTAGACCAATATTTATCAATTGTACACTTGACTTGATTTCCACTTTCATCCGATGTGTAGAGCATTTCTTTGGTGATATCAATATCACTCTGGTATAACCTTATTTCAGCTTCTACTTTTGACTTTTCATTATCACTAAAAATTTGGGACATAAAAGATGATAATTTTTCAAAAGCTAATATTGTACTGGTTTTACCTCTTAGCTCTGGATCTAATGCTGTAAAACTATTTAGATATGAATTTTTAAGGGGTAATTTCTGTTTCATATGCTGTGCTGTATTAGTATAAGCTTTTATCAGAGAATATTGGAATTATTTTGCTATTGGATAATTTTTTGATAATTTCTTCAGGAGAGTGGTAGCTTCTGCAGCAGTAAATATTACTTTGCTAGGTACATGGAATTCTGGATTTGTGACATCAATCTTTAATAAATCATTATAAGATGTGCACTCTATATTTTCTGGCTTCTTAAAAAAAAAGAGAAAAATTTTGCCATCAATTTATAAATACTGGAATGTATTAAAAGAAGCATTGGTTTTTTTTTTTTTGTTTCAAATAATTTAATATATGTGTTGAACTCTGGTAATACTGCTGAATATAATGCCATATGCAATAAAGTTTTGTTTTGCATAACAAATAACCCATTTAGTATTCTTTTATCCGAGCTAAAGCATCCTTTGTGAGTTGGTGGGAATGTAAGCAAGTGTTAAATATTTGACTCTAATAATTTCAGATTACATTATGTATTTTGTAATTAACTGTCTATTTTTATTATCTATGTTTTTGCAAGTTGTGTTTTCAAAATCTGGCAACGTTGTTGTTGTTGTTGTCATGGAGTTAGTGAATGTGTTTTGCTTTCGTTTTTTTGAGTTTGGTTCAATGATTACAGTTTTTCATATAATAAAAACGGCATTTATTGTCGGTAAAAAGAGTTATTTAGAGAATGAGTACGAAGATCATTTAAGCTATTAAAGTAAAAAGTTAGACATGAATTTCTGAACACAAGAACCCCTTCAACAATTTTTTTCTGAGCTGCAGAAATATTTCTTTTATTGTATACAGTTTCAACATAAGAAAAATAATCCCCTTTATCAGTTTTATCCAAGTAGTGAAAATAAAATGCAATAAGAGCATCCCACAGATCTTTGATTCTTTCTAAAACGCATAAAATGTACACCCACCTATGGCCTGGTCTCTTCAATGGCTTAAGTTTTTTAATGGCAAGGGATTCACAGATTTTGAAAAAATTCTCTTTTACTGCAGCTTTTTATATCAAAATAGATGTCAAACAAATCTTCCAAGTATCTATCAAAAGTCTCCTTTAAAGTTTTAATGATATTTTCCTTAATAGTTTTTGCGAGCCCATATTTCATCTTATAACATGCAGTAGTCCTGGACATTTCCAACGAGTTTAGTGCCATCTGATCGGGGCTCAACTGTTTGCAGAGTTCAATTAAATTGGGAGCTACATTGAAAGAAAGAATTCTCGGCGATAAACGAAGTTATTAATACCTCTTGGCGTGCTTTTCTTGTCACTATATCCAATGGTCGAGCATCAGTCTCCAGTAAGTCATCAGTATTTTTTGAATTAGCATAATTACTTAAAGTCATTGAATGTCTAATGCACTTTGAATATTTTATGTGCGTCACAGTTTTAGAATGATTTGTGAAAGCCTTGAATCCTTCCCCACCATACTTCAGCAGTGAGTTACAAAAAACACAATATGCTTGTCCATCAACATTTATTTTCTTGCACCATGTGCCGATGGTATCCCCATTACCATCTCTCCGTTCAATCCAATTCCACCTAAATGCATTCCAGACACCTTCTAATTGTATAATATCACTATTTATATCGAGAAATTTCATAGTGAAATTCTCTTGCGTACATAAATAAAAAAAATATTTCAATAAACGGAACGAAAAGTTTTCACTTGCATCAATAAATGAAACGAAAATTTTACACAGCGGAGAAAAAAAAAGTTGCGAAGCGATCAATGACAAATAGCTAATACGGCGAAAAATCCCCCTTCTCTACTTATTGACGCCACGCTAGGAAAGATAAGACCTTTGAACCCAGAGTCAAGTGATCGCACATCTGGTCGAACGAAGTCTCTTCCTTTTTTTCTGCCGCACCTACTTGCCGAAAAGAATCCAGAAGAGAATGTCCGAGAACCGGGGGAATGAGTCATAACTCGCAATAAGGAAAGAACAAAAAAGGAGTTTCCCCCCCTTTTCACGCATTATCACTGCCTTTGGAGAAAGAAAGGAAAAGTTTTCACCCCGCACACTGACCTTGCGTTTTCTGCTTTCTAAGCAAACAAAATTACCCAGATCAAAATAAATAATTCATTATTCCTACTTTCTTTTGAACGACGATCCCCGGAATTTCCGGGTATAGAAGTTCAAAATCCCCGGAGCACAAACACCCCTGCACTATAAGGGGGGGGGGAGAAATTATATTTCAAATACATTTTTGTCAGTATTGCACTGCTCGATAATAAGAGAAATTTGAGAAACTATTAATTAAATGAATAAAAACTAAAATAGCTTTGAAAATAACATTTTCATATTTTGTTTTCAAATAGTTGAATTATTTGATCCCTTCACATACAATGGTGTATCTAACAACCCATCGATTAGTTTAGTTGGTTTAGTTATATTAGGCGCTATATAGTCCGTTTTAAATCTGGCTATTTTGATACGGACTTCGTAATTTTAAAATGAGGTCAAATGACGAGGAAGACACCTGAGCCAATACCCCTACCCTATCCAAATTTCCACACCACACTAAGATGCTCATCAAAGCACTAAATTTTTTTTTAATTTTAAATATTCATTTAAGTGAAAGTATCAAGTAATTTAAAATGAAAAATCGCTCAGAAATACTTCAACATCTCCAAAATCCTTATATTATAGGAAAAATAATGTCCCAGATTAAATGTGTCATCTTCCTTAAGGAAGTTAAATTCGTAAATCAAATGGTTAATTTATTAATCCATTGCATTGAAAACTTCTCATTTAACAGATGTGCATAGAGTTTATCAATATTAGGAGCAACAGTTATTTGGCACAATTTAGTTTTAACGGCAATCAGAAGGCGCCACGAAAAAATTTCGCCAAATTATAAAAATTTAGTTAAATTCATTGTTATTTATAATGAAAATTTTCAAACGTGCGAATCGCATGCTATGTAATTTGACGACTGAAATCGCCAAATTGGAGAACTTTTCTTGGCGCTTTTTGGATGCCGTTACAACCTTATTTATAGTAATTTCCCAATTCGTTAGATGCAAATATTTACTTCCTTTCAGAAAAACTGTTCTAGATAAAAACTATATTCTAGGTTTGCGTTTTTTTTTTTTTTTTTTTTTTTTTGAGTCGATACATTACTAAAAAAATATAAAAATTATAGTCTGCAATTCATTTCTGTCTTATTTCATGAAATAATCTTAGTAGACAATTTCAGCTAAAAAACTATATAACTGGATATAGTATGCATTTGTAACATTTTGTCATATACTTATCAGAGTATAAATAAAACAGCATTTATATTTAAAAAATTAGATTATAACTGACTTCCTTAAAATAGATATATAGTATTCATGATATTAAAGCACAAAAAACCGACTTTTATTTATTAAAATTTTACAATTCCAGCAAATAAATTTCGATTAATATTTTACAGCATAAACATTTCTGTTTTTTAATACTCGTCGAGCATGAATAAAAAAAAATTTAAAGACAACTTTAAACACAAAACATTGGTAAAATTACCAATTCTGACAAAAATTAATTTACGTTGTTGCTATCGATTAAATTTACCGAACGCCAAATTTTTACGATATGCTGACCATCATATTGGTACATTTAAGAAATCAGGAACAAACCCTAAAGCGACCATAGATGCATTTTTTAATCAAAATTATCACATTATAAACAAATTATGAACATTGCATTATATGTCGAGTTCCTCTCAATAAATTACACTATCTTCTCTGCACTTTAAAAATAACGATATTAAAATCAATATATATAATTATATTTGAAATTTTACTATGCATGAAAAAATTAAAAAAACAAAGTACAGATAATTAATAAATTAATAATTCTAAATAAAATAAAAATTCATCTATTGATGCAAAGCTATTCTGATTGCTTTTATATTTCATTTGTGGTATCTAAAAGTTTAATACGGCTTAATTGCCACATTACTAAGTAATTAATCTCCAGATATGATAACTGCATTTTTAGTTAATATTTGACAGATTTTCTTCCCTCTGAAGAGATATGGCAGAGATCGGTAAAAAAAATGAGTCGGGTTCTTAATTTTACGATGATAATTATTAATGCATTTTAAAGATAAATTACAATTTTAAATAAATGCGTGAACTAAAAAATATTAAGTTACAATAATTTTCGGCGTCCAACCGAATACTTATTCCCTACAATTTTGTTATTAATGATTCGAACCGAGATAGAGTAGATGTCGCATCCTCACACACGATTTCGAAACTGACCATCTATAGAAACGACGGGAAATCTAAATTATTAATATCGCATTCCTTTAAAAACACAATGAACACTAAAACGTTTTACTGTTAATACATTAATGATAAAACATTTAATAAATTTAAATCCATTCATATCCCTAAAGATCAGCACATTAAATGACCATTCGAGATTTTTTTTAATTAAACACTAACACGAACGCCCACACAAATCATTAAGAAATGCGTCGTTAGTATTCAATGTATGCAATAATGGTATGATATTTCTTAAACTTTTGACAAGTATTTAATTAAAAATTTCGACATTTATATAATTTAGAGCACATTTTCAAATCTTTAAAGATTCCTTCTTTTACATTAATTTGAAATTAACCCTCTGACTGCATAATTCTTTAAAATCCCTATTTAGATTAGATATTTGCAAATATGTTCAAAATAATTTTTTTAAGAAAATGAACCGATATCATGTTACAAGATAGCAAAAATTGTTAGCGCAAAAATAAACCCTGTAAAAAGGAGAAAAATATGGGATGCAGCAGAAAATGGACTGACTGACGGAATACGCAGATAGAGGATTAATAACATTAAATTCGTACCAAAATTTATCATAGATATTATGTAAATAGCTCTTATTTGCACGTTGTTTTATGCCTAGAAAAAGTATAATCAAAACTTTACATAATGACAAAAATTAAGAATTGTTCTCTAAAGCAGATTAATAACTATGCTCATAAAAGGTGTATTCACTAAAAAATTCAATTATCGTCTAAAAAAACTTGCCAATTATTTCATAAACACATTATTTTGAGTTTCATACATATAACTACAAAATTCGATTTATTACCACAATAATCACAGAACGTGAGCTAGAAAGATGTGACACAAAACATGCACTCACCCAAGCAAATAACAGAAGATAATGTATGCAGCAGTTTAGTAAAGTGTAGACGTCTCTTCTGTAGATTCACTCAATAATTAAAAACGCACACTGAAGATCCGTTGTAAGAAAATAACTGCAATCCTTTACAAGTTTTCTTTTTTCTATCAATAAGAAGTTCAATTCTCTTGAAAAAAGACAGATGAATACATTTACATTTCGCTTTCAAACCAACAAAGAAATGAATCTTCGAATGTAGAGAAACTTCTGGATCTTATGTAAACGAGCATTTGCAACGTTTCCCGCTTCAGCGACGAAACCAAATGAAATATGAAGCGGGAACTTTGAGAAGGTGGAATGCGCGCGCATACTTGACGTCAAAATATTGATTAACATAATGTTTATTTTAAATGAACAAATAATTTTGGAGAATGGTAAAACGTAGTACATATGTAAGAATCCAATCAGATACGATTAATTTGTACAAGAAATAATTTTTAATTACTTTCATCTGTGTTTAATTCATTTGTTTACTAATCGAGTGAGTACTTATCGTTAATTTGAATATGAAACTGACTTGAGCGCCAAACTCGCCATTTAAGAGAATCTGATTTTGAAAACACAGCGATCCGACCTGTATTTTGAATGAAATGTAAAGCAGAGCATTTAAAAAGATACTCTTATTAGAATCACAACATCTTTTAAACTAACTAGTGTGTTTAATGTGATGTAAACATTATTAATCTATCCATTAATACAGATTTTTTTATTTTTGATGAAGCTTTTATGCTAGCAAAAAAATATGGAATTTTTCCATTTAAACGAAATAATGGATTTTATAGAACAAGAAGTTTTAATATTTTCTATTAAATAATTCTGAGATTAGATCATTTTATTTTCTCACTATTATCAATCCTGAGTAATAATTGAGCTTAATTCATTAAAATTTCACATATCAATAAATGTAAGTATCAAAAACATTATATTATTTCTAAATATAATTATAAAAAAGCTGAAAAATATTAAAATAACTTACCCGAAATCACTTTGATAACAATAAATGTAATGAGTTATTTCATTCGAATAGTTCTTCAAAAACTCAGATAAATCAAATCAGTTATTTCAAATTTACACTTTGTCAGTTGTTGCATATACTGTATACAAATAATTTATTTGTGATATTGATATCGCGTGATAAAGCCACATGAGAATCTCAGGAAATGGAAATTTTGAATCAAGTTCAGATGAAAAATGTAACATTGTTGAAACGTTGAACAGTATTCCCGTTTTCAAAATATGTGGGATTCCAATTCGAAATCAAATTCAAAGAAGATGAATCATTTATGAAACCGTGTATCACAATGCATCTGTTACCGAGAATGAAATGTCTCCATGGTGATTGCTGTCACCGAAATTATTATTTTAGAATTTCTCCAGTTATATAAATAATTTCTTTCTTACGTAACACCCTTTGAAACTTTTTAGCATTGTAGCATTCAAACACAGAAAAACTAAACTAAAAATCATAGTTACCTAGGAAAATGGGGGAGGGGAGGATTTTTGAATATCTAGTTGCTTTGCACTGTCGGGAGATATTTATCGGTTTCAATGCTTTTCATTTGTTATTTCTGTATGCGCCAATCGCTAGTTTCCTCCCCTATAGCGAATCGAAAGAATAATTTTGAACATTTCACCATCTTTATTAATAGGCATTAAGTCATTACTAAAACGACATTTTTTAAAGTGACTGAATTATAAGCTTACATATCTTCGTATTTCAGTGATCTTGATTCTAATGTAGATTTTGGTGCCCATTCGAATAGAACAAAATTAAGCGCTGAAGTATTACTTCTGGTTTACGTAATGTTTTGTTTTCACTGACGTTAGTGCTGGGTTACTGATCGAAAATCATCTTTGGCTCCGATGTTGGCGTCAAAAAACATCGAAATGTCCGTACATTCGTCCTGTAATGCTAACTCGGTAAAGAAATGGGTTGGAAAATTAAGTTCAGGATGAGAATTTTTTTTAACAATGGAATAGTTTCAAGATGTTTATTCACTGAAATATAAAAGGGCAATTGCCATCAACATCCGTGAAATACTGTCTTCAAACTTACAGAAAAACAGATACGTACTAATAATTATTTCGCTCAAGAGAAGAGCTTAGTTAGCACTAGCATCTTTTTTTTGCTTCTATGAGACCCGAGTTCGATCCTGAACTAGTTTTTTTTATATAAATTTTCATTCAAAGTTATTTTATACTTGCAGCCATTGGCGACTAGTCGGTTCGCCAATCTTAATGCCCGATAAATTTTAATGATTAAATATTTTATGTAACTCTTATTTTAATAGCTTCTTCGTTAAAATATTTAAACGCTTCATATTTTGATAGTCATATAATTTACTCATAATATTCTTATAATAATTCTCATATAATTTACTCACAAAAGCCTTCAGTCATAACTAAATATGTATCTCTCAAATTTTCCGTTATATCCCGCAGAATTTATGCTCTAATGAAAGTGGAAATGATTAAACTACAGTTCATATAAGAACATTCTTTTACGGAAACAAAGCATCTTTCAAAATATGAGTACTGAAAACAGAATCGCTATTTAAGCCTTATGGGCACTAAAGAATACCTTTCTTATTTTTCTGTAATATCTTAGGAATTTTTCAAAATATTTTTCTCAAATTCATAATAAACAGATCGATTAATTAACAGTGCTTAATTTTAAAGCCATCAAATACTAAGAAAATAAATAGAATCGTTAAAAATAACGGGTCGAAGATATGTTAAGCCTAAGCTTATCTACATGGGGGGGGGATTACTTTAAAAACTATACACTTCAAACTATAAGCACGTATGAAAAATACATAACTAACATAAATACAGTTTAATTACACATAATAAATTAATAATCTGGAAATAATTTCACTTCAATGTATGCTAATTTTTTATGTAAAATTAATTCTTTCAAATGGCATATAAATTACATAAAAACTATTTTTAAAATATAATTGTAATTGTAACTTTAACACTAGAACTTCCGGGATTTCGATTACCCTTAAATGACCGCCGATATCGTTTCGACACTATGATGTAAAATATACGAAATAATTGTAATAACTAAATAACGGCAGAACTACTGTTCTGTATGATTTAATTTTAAGATTTTTTAAATATTATCTCAGGTAATTATCATATATTGTTTCCCTTTACATCATAAACTTTAACAAAACAAATTACTTATTGTTGCAAAAAGAAATAAAATATTCATAAATATTAGTATAATAAACATAAATAAATATTAGTATTCATAAATATTAGTATAAACAAAATCGTAATTTTTATAAGAATTATTTTATCATTACTTATCATTTTTATGCATAATGTTTTGTACATACCTTATTTGCAATTGTTCCAGTGATATTCCATTTTTTCTGTACGTTTTCCGCACATCATTTTCACGCAAGAGACACTTTTTAATTTCGTTTCTTTTACTCTTCTTAATTTCGCCCTTTTTGGGTTTTAGCGAATTTATTATTCCTTTTAATTCAGTATTTATTTCTGGAATATAATCAATTTCATCAGATTATTACCCTTTCTTCAGATTCGTCACAGTCCATTTCAGGCAATTTGAATTCTTCATCGGAATCTAAATTAGCATAAAACAACTCAACACCACCCAATTCATTCTCTCGCAACAAATCAGCAAATTCATCAGGACATACACCTCTACAACGAGCCCTCGTTTCAGTGTGTCTGCTATGCACTAGGGTCGAAATTTGAATGATTTTTTTTTTATGAGCAGATAAGCAAATGCTATGTAACAAAACAATTAGAATCAACAATTTTAGTAGAATTGATTCCTTTCCTCTGTGAACTCAGTAACACTGTATTCAAGGTCAAAGAAATATGTAATAGTAGTTAGGGGATTTTGTTTTACTAATGTTATTTACTTTTTGTTCAGCTTCAGCTATTTATCCTGACAAGTTGCCTTGGCATCGAAATGACTTCAGCGGACGTTCTAGGTATATATTTAGTTGTGAAATCTCTCCTAATTAGCCTAGAACTACAAAACGCTTTCTATGAAAAATGATTAAAAATCAGGAATTCTTTTTAATTCTTGCGAAAATGCTGAAAGGAGAATTAACTAAGTCCGCTCCAATATCCATTCGATACTAACAGATGTTCTAATGTTAAGGATGATAAATAATTTAAATAATTATTATTATCTTAAAATAAAAAATAAGATTGTTAAAATTTTATCTAAATTTTAAATTTTTAATTGTGGGAAATTATTTGATTGTTTTCTTTGAAACCGCGCATTTCGGAAATTTAAAGTGAGCATACGATAGTTTAACAAATACATAAACAATGTAGAAGGCAGATGTAAAAAATTCAGCAGCAGCGGCAGATGTTTTAAAAAACAAAAACATGAATAATTTTACAACAAAGAACTTTTACCAAAATGCATGCTCTGTAAGAGCAATAAAGAAAAGGTGTTCTAGTTAGTGATAAAATATTAACCCTTAACTAGGGAGGGGAAAATTTAGGACGTAACTGGAGAAGTGCAGTCTACGACACCGCATTTCTTTTACACTCGAATCAAATTTTCTAATGAAAGTATTAGATTGAAAATCAGCCAATATATTCCGCAGACATTTTTCTTGATATACAAATATATTTCAGAATTTTTACAAAATATTTTATCTCTGAAAAAAGTAAATGCATTGGAATTTATTTTCTTCTCAAATTACATGCAACAATAAATAATATTCTTGAAAAAACATTACCTTATATATTTTACTCATATTTATTTTTCCAATATATAAAGATATAGAAAAAATATTTGTAAAATTCAATAATTATATGAAAAATAAATTTAAAAAAAAATTGACAATGGGTAAAATTGGTCCTTTTTTAATCAGCTTGTGTGACTTTCATGGCATGGTTTTCTAGAGCATTTTAAACTTACAAGTTAAGGACTATTAAAAAATTCAAACTATAATTTTTTTATATCTCTTGGTATATTAATATATTTTAATTGGTGTATTAAATTTTTCTAAAACATCACTAGAAAAATTAATTATGTTTGAACATGCATATCAGAATCAGTAAAATGCGGACTTCCATCGAAAAACTCCTCTGTACAATTACAGAACTAAGCAAGTTAAATTATTTGTATAACATCGACTCTACAAACACGACAGGTTTACTAACGGAAACAAAAGTAAACATTTATTTAAAAAGCAATTTCCGGTTGCCAACTCGGAAAAAACATATACGTGAAAATATTTCGATACATCATAAGAAAAAGTGCGGAAATACAGTGAGTCAGCGATGATAATCTTTTTAAAATCACGAAAATAAATCTTGCATTTGCGCTGATGCACGTGATGCAAAAAATAATACTTTTGTGAATGAATGTGATCAGAATCTAGGCACCACACCAGTTTTCGGATTTTGATGCGATTGGAAAAATTTGCACTGAACTTTAACTATTTTTTGAAATGAAAATGTTTGTGAATAAGGGTAATGATAATATATCGGACATTGAAGATGGAATCGTGCCCGACTACGTTCGATGGAAATTTTTTGAAAAATTGGAATTTTAAAAATCTGTTTATGGTTTATAGATTTATTGTCAATTATAAATACTATAAACACAAAAATTATTTTTGAAAATATAAAATATTTTCAGAATACAATTATAGAATACAATGCTGACTGAAATGAACCAAAATTTTAGAAATATTTCGAGATGCAAAAAAGTTAGGAGTAAAAATATACATAAATATGCATTTTTACCATAATTTTGAAACTAAATTCTTCTAAAAAATTATAAATGAAAAAGCATTTCACTAACAATAAAACTTTTGGTTCATTTCATGGCCCATATTATTTAAAACACACATTGAACTATTTATGTAAGTACCTCTATCAGTCTTTGAGATATCATGTTAACGGCAGAGCATTTTTATGAAAATTAAAGTTATGAGAAAACTGAAGTGAAAAGCAAACTTTAGCTGAGAAATATGTGACCTTGTAGGTCCGGCCTTCCTTTTCCCAGAATAGATAAACTGTTTTGAAAAGAGGAAAGTCTGAATTACAAGAAATACCAATAAACAAAACTTCGCCAATGTGGTAATGACAAGTGTTTTTAACGTAGTCGGATACCTTAAATCACTATATTGTAAATTATTACGATTGTAATTAAAAGAGGCACTTATTTATAATAGAACTTGGCCCACTAAAAGTAATTGACGCAGTTTCTTATGACGCAATGTTGATGCCGGGGGAAATTTGTAAATCTATACTTATAATAACGCTCAATGTGTATGTGTGTGTGCGCGTGTGTGTGTGTTGGCGCTCTACAGGCCAGACCGTTGGACTACCAAATTTGGTATATGTATACCTTGGAGGTCGGGAATGTGCATCTCGGAGCCCTTTTTTCGAATTTTTAATTAAAATTTGAATTAATTAAAATTTAAGCGAAATTTCGATGTTTTTCCGTTATAACTTCCGAAAATATTATTGCACAAACATGATTTTTATATCAATTTAAAGATAAAAAATTAGCTTTCTAACGGCATCAGTTTTTTTAATTTATAACGTAAGCTTCTATTTTTAACGAATTTTTAAAGAAATATTTTAACCATGTTTTTATCACGTGATGGATAAAATAAAAGAATGCCGGAAGATAGAATAAAAAAAACTATCATCGCAAAATAAATCTAAAGAAATGCAACTTTTAACACGTGACTGGATAAAATAAAAGAAATATAAAATGTGATATTTTCTAAAAAAATAAATTCAAAGCAAAGGATTCTATAAAATCTGCAAGAGCACGTCAAAGGGAAAAAATTAGGTTTTTTCACTGTGTTGCCCTCATTTTGACGGAAGTTCAAGTTTAAAGAAAAAAAAAAACTATAATTGAAAATTAAATCTGAAGAAATGCAACTTTTAGCACGTGACTGGATAAAATAAAATAAATATAAAATGTGATATTTTCTTAAAAAAATGCAAGGCAAAGGATTCGATGATCGTTTGCAATATTTAAATCATTAATTGAATAAATTACCTTTATTTATATAGGATTGAATTTATACAGGATATGCATTCAAATTCCTTTCCAATGGCCAATTTGTAAAATATTATTTATAGACATATATATTGTTTAATACTATTAATTTGATCAAAATGAAGTAAATAATTACATTTTATGTAGTTTGAGTCAAACAATGCATTTATGAGTTTTAGATTTCTTCATACTTTGCTCTGTGAGTCATATTTTACAAAATATTTTTATTAATATTTTAAATAAAAGTTGCTACATCAATCAGTCTTCTAAATCAATCATTAAAACTGACTGATTTATAAAATTAAAGAATATTATTAGGAAAACGCGTTCTTTCAGAACTTTCAGTCCATCATCTTAAAGAAAATATTAATTTCAGGCCAATCAATGCCCGGAGTTACTTCAAGGCTAATGAATATGTGATTTAATTGAAAATTTTAGAACCCGTTACTCATGGTGAATTAGCTGGTCGCCAAAGGCGGCTAGTGCAAAATAAATATACAAAATTAGGGATTAAATTTATTTTTTGGCTGAATAATTATAGGTAATATTTGACAATATCAATGTTTATTTATAATAATTTTTCTTGGGAAAAAATAACATTATTACTTTGAATTAAAGCAACACTTTTAATTACAAATAATAATTTTAATAATAATTGTAATGTAAAAAATAGCGATTACATTTTAATTATAATTCAAATATTAGGTCACGAACATCTATTTTCATACAAAAATGAATAACTTTTTTCAAAATTGTTTTTAAAAAGGTTAGTTTAGGAACGAATTCTTATCGGATGAATATTAAGCGTACATCTTACTGAGAATGCTGCCTGGTCTCTCAGAAACAATAACAAATTATTACTATTTAAATATATATTAAATGTTTGGGGGCCATTTTCTCATTGAAAATGCGCTACTATCATACAGAATTTCATCCCGAACTCAATTTTTCAATGTACGCCTTTTCTTTGTGAAAGCTACTTATTAATTAATCATCGCTTCAACTGCAATTGCTAGATTCGAAAACAAAAGATTGTGGAGTGGCAAGTTCACAGGACTCAAGAGGAAGTTGGAAGAATTCGTGATCCAGACATCACGCACATCGCGCAACAGAAGCGGACTGCTCTAAAAGAAATTCCACGAGTTGAGACCCTCATATTCGACGCATAGAATAGTCTTCCAGAATGCTACGGTGAGGTGAGGAAGTTAGGTCGGCTTAGTCACGATAGTAAGCATCCTCTTTCATGAATATAATAAAACTAAATTTAGAAGTCAACTAACAAATAAAAAATCTAGAGTCGTGCTCCAAACTTTAAACAGCGAGCTATAAGCCAGATTTAATCGAGGCGTGCAAAGCCGATGCTCTCATTGATGCAACTAGCTATATTTGTGTTGTTGTTTTTTATGAATAAAAATTATTCCGTATTCAAAGCAGTTTATTTTAAATAAAATATATATATATATATATATATATATATAAGCAAATACTATATTATTTAATCGAAACTTTTTAGTGGTTTTTTAAAAACAGGAAAATTTTGTTTTACGTAAATAAAGATTAGTCCATACTTACAGCCGTTTAAAAAATCAAAATCAGATTATCTAAGCCAAAATCATAGATATATAGGCGTATATCATTTTATTAAATAGAAAGTTTTTAGTGGCTCCTTAAAAACTGGAAATTGTAAATTGTTTCTTTCGGCTCTCCCGTTTCGATAGAATGCCGACCCCCTGCCTTAGAGCGTTAAATGCCTAACACCTGAGCATAATTGATTCCATTATTATTATTTGCTATCCGTGATGAACGGAACATGATGCAAATTTATTTATCTCGTTATGCAAATCTATTGATTTTTTTTTTTAGTTTTAGTTTTTGGGTAGTTGTTATTTCGGATAAATAAAGGGCTTTTTTTTTCCAGCATGTCAGGACACCGTTTCAGCACCACAGCGAAACCCGGAATTCATTTCTACACTGGTACTAAGTTTATGGTCCGAGCTCTCACTGAAGGTCTGAGAAGGGAACTCAAGGCACTCAACAGCCACATTCGGATAGGGGTTAATCAACGCATAAGGACTTTTTTAGGGAAAAAATTTTAATTTTTTTTGTTTCTACTGAAAATAGCAAAGTGGCATAGTGGCATTTTCTTTCAGTTTCCGCTCTGCCATACCACTACATTTAAAACCAGCGAGAATGCTCTCCCCAGAACTTTCTAGCATACTCTCTAATAAAGGTGTATTTCCAAAGAACGCCTTGTATGACAACGGTGTACAAAAATCACCAAATATTAACCTTTGTTTATTTGGCATTTTTACTGAATCTATTGTGTGGTACTTGATAAGGTGTTATTTATTATTATTATTATTATTTTGCTATTTATTCATTGCACTATGTTTATGTGATTTAATAATTTAGTTAATTATTTTATTTGTATCTTTTTGTTCTTTGTATATTTGTTCATATGTATAAATGAATACTGAACATAGATGGCGCAGTATGTTCCAACCCTTAAGTATGCTTGGAATGTCAGGGGAGAGCTGTTGAGATTTTTTGTAAACAATCATATCCGGTGTTGGGGTGTAACTGGTGCAGGTAAGCACCCGCTCGCTCTCCGTTAGCGGCAAAAAAATATTATTTGTTCGCTCGTTGTTAGCGGCACTTTTGATATTTCAATATATATATTATGTGTTTCCTTGTACTTCGGTGATTGTCGTTCATGTTTTGTATATATATATTGGTGTGTGTGTGAGTGAAAATAAACAAGAAAAAGTGAAGAAGAATTTTTCCTTGGATTTTATACACACACACCCAGCTCTTCATATAACACACTGTATTCGAAAAATCAAAGGTGTTATTTCAACTCTTTGTTTTAGACGATTAAAACCAAAATTTGACACAAGACTCAAATTGTTTCAAAAATTAAGAGCCAAATTTGATGTATTTAAGTAAAATTTTTTTCGAGTGACTGCACTTGCATGTTTCCAAAAATATAAGTCAACAGAGGGTCAGTTCGAACGGACTCATATTCGAACAGACTGGCAGACTTCCTCTGAATAAAAGCAGTTGCTAAAAACTTGATAGATATCTGTGAATTCGATGTTAATACTGTACACCAAATTTCATCAAACAAGCTCAAAGCATTTTTAAGTATTTAACTGCAGACAAGTGGACGGAAGAATATTCAGACAAGCATGAGATCGAAAATTTGCTTTTCAGACCAATAGATCAAAATCTCAAGTTTGAATTTTTCAACCATTACAATATCTCCTCTATGCTTCGTGCGACAGAAAGTAAAAGCAGGATCAAAAAGGAAAAAACTTAATACTTTTAAGGTTGATCTTGCTACTCATAAGTTACAACTGCAAGCAGGAAATGAATTATGTCTCAGTACCTTTAATGAACTAAATACAAGTACCGCATTGGGATCAACATAGGAAGCAAACAGTAAGATGATTAGTTCCAGCCATTTCAGTGAGTACAATAATTGAGTTAATGAATAACCTCAGTTTTACACATACGAACCTCCACATTTTGTCATTCATTGTCGTCACAGACTAAAGTGTGCAAAGACAAACATTTTGCTCTATGGATTGCTTATAATTTATAATACATTCCAGTCTTTATATTTAATTCTTAATCTAAATGTTACTCAAATAATGAAGTCCTTAAATCGTGATGTATTTTATCTAATATTACGTGATCAGTCTCCTCTATTCCTGAGTAAACTCAAGAACATTTTGTTCTTAAGTTACTAATTTAAAATTAGCGGATTACTTTTAAGAGCAGTTATGCAGAAATTTGGTACCATTTATTAAGCAATATCATATTGCTCTGTATTAAAGTATTACAAACAAATACAAATACGTACTCCATAAAGAGCTCTGGAGTTAATCTATAAATGTCTTTTCTATTTATCATTTATGCAAATCATAATCCATCTTTATAAATTGTAAACAATTCAGTATTATGAACTAGTGTTTATATTATTGTCATATTGAAATATCAAAAAAAAAAAAATTCTTCAATATTATTTATCGCTCACTTATTGAAAAGTTATTCATTTCTCCCGTTTTATACATTCTCAAAACAGTTGTAAACCATTTACTTTATGCAAATTGTTGATATCGGATCTACAAAAAGATTACAATATCTACAAAAATATCAGAAGAGACTACAATGTTATGACCCAATAGCAAAAAAGGACAATATCCAAGAATTTTTAATTAGGTGGGACATTTTTTACAAATTATTGCGCTACCGCAAAATGCTCATTAATTTGCCGGCATCCTGGCTTAGGGGTAGTGTGCCTTCCAAGCGTCCTGGGCGTCCCGGGTTCGAGTCCCGGTTTGGGCATGGCTGTCATTCTGTGTTCTATCTGTGAGTGGCGTGATTGTGCCGCCCTCTAAAATGGGGTTGTGCAAGCGAATGTGAAGCATGAAGTAGTTAAGTTGTACTCTTGGCCCTTGTTGGAGTTACTGTAAAACCAGGGCTGGCAAATTTAGGCAGCGATTGACAAGTGCCATTGGAAACGACAGCTAATTGATTTTTCTGAAAAGATTTTATACATCTATAACTAAATTATCTGCAATAGTAGCATGCTTGAATTGACATAAAAAATATGTTTTGAGTATAACATCTTCTTTTGCAGAGTTTCAGTCCTGGTTTAGAGGTGACGGAGGGTATCGACGTCTTTCGCAGCAGAGATCGCGTCTGACGCCATCAGAATCCTACAGGTGCGAGATATCGCCGAGAGCGTCCTCTACATCCTCAGATCTCCTCAACACGTAGAGGTGCGTGACATTATGATTCAATGTCCTGACCAAAATACATGAAATTAAGTTTCTTGTGCTCTGTTCAGCAGAAAAAAATATTTTCATGGATGAAAATGAGAAAGTTTTTCTAATTTCGAGTATCTTTTGTAATTTCTTATTCAATGGAATTGAAAATTGCGTGAATAGCAATTATGATCTTTTTGGAGTGTCGAAATCCTTAATTTGGTAAAACTATGCACGTCATTTAATGAGAGTGACAGATTTTCTGTCATACATCCATTTCCTCTTTCATTAGATAGCTCATCTATATAAAAAGAAACAAAAAGTATTTTCGTCGCCGTCTTTTGTCGTTTCCGTTTTTTTGATACAATGATGCCAATTAACTGCAAGTATAAGGCATTGGGACCTTAAGACAAACAACAAAATTCATTGCTACAAAATCCCATGTAAAGCCTTGTCCTCATTAGTGCATAGAAAAGTAGACATTATTCATTATACAAGACTCATTAGATTCACCCTTGTTGATAGGTGAAAAATCCCCATCGAGTTTGCGATGTCATTGTCAAATGTCTGTCCAACATACATTGTCAGAATACTAAAATCGCAATTTCCAGCTTTTATAGTTTTTTTTTAAAAAGCCTTGCACATTATCTTTTCTATTATACATTTGAAGTCCATTATCTTCTTTGCTTGATAAGATACCTCATATACACTGATGGAAAAAAAATCCCAACACCAAGAAAAAATTATTGTACAGTAATTAAATTTTAGGAATACATTTTTCTAGGTAACATATTTAATTGATTAAAGTTTCAAGATCACAGGTAGAGCCATTTCAAATGTGAAATGTTGGTACATTAGTAACCGATGTAACCGCCAGAATTTTGAATGCAAACATACAAACGTGCATGCATTATGTCGTACAGGAGTCAGATATCAGTTTGTGGGATGGAGTTCCATGCCTGTTGCACTTGGGCTGTCAATTCAGGGACGGTTAATGCTGGTTGCGGATGACGCTGGAGTGGTCGTCCAATGATGTCCCATACGTGCTCGATTGGAGAAAGATCTGGTGGTCTAGCAGGCCAAGGCAACTTGTCAACACTCTGTAGAGCATGTTGGGTTACAACAGCGGTATGAGGGCGAGCGTTATCCTGTTGGAAAACACCCCCTTGAATGCTGTTCATGAATGGCAGCACAACAGGTTGTATCACTAGACTGACGTACAAATTTGCATTCAGGGTGCGTGGGATAACCACGAGAGTGCTCCTGCTGTCATACGAAATTGCTCCCCAAACCATAACTCCAGGAGTAGGCCCTGTGTGTCTAAGCCTCAGACAGGTCACTAGCAGGCGTTCACCTGGCCTCCTTCTAACCAACAAACGGCTATCACTGCGACCAAGGCAGAACCGTCTTTCATCAGAAAACACAACAGATCTCTACTCCGTCCTCCAATGAGCTCTAGCTTGACACCACTCACGTCGCAAACGGCAGTGGTTTGGAGTCAGGGCGTCTGGCTCGGAGCTGTCCTTGAAGTAACCGATTTGTAACAGTTCGTTGTGTCACTGTGGTGCCAACTGCGGCTCGAATTTCAGCTGCAGACGCAGTACGATTAGCCACAGCCATACGCCGAATACGACGGTCTTCCCTCTCAGTAGCACCACGTGGCCACCCGGAACCTGGTCTTCTTGAGGCAGTACCTTCCCTTGACCACTGCCGCCAATACTCATGCACAGTGGATACATTCCAACCAAGTCTTTCAGCAATATCGTGGAAAGAAAACCCACCTTCTCGTAGCCCTACAACACGACCTCGTTCAAACTCAATGAGCTGTTGATAATGGCTTCTTCGTCTTCTCAGAGGCATCCTTGACTAACATTAACCTACTAGGTCAAATCTCAACTGTAAAGACGATCACGAACCTTACTGCGCTTATTTAAAGCAAACCTCATTTGCATGTTCCTAGTGTCGCTACTAGCTAGGTAGCTTGAGCTAGACTTACGCGTCTAGCTCAAATTTCGAATCGACGTCATCTTTCAGATGTATAAACACGCCTACCAAATTTCGTTTATCTAGCACAACTCCTTCCTAGTCTTGAGAATTTTTTTTCCATCAGTGTACAACTCTTTGCATTTTTTAAATCCATAAAAACTTATCTGTTAATTTGAATCTTCATTACATTTTAATACTCCTCATATTCCCCTCGACGACTCTTTTAAAATGATATAATAAAATAATTTTATCCATTGTTTGGAGTTTCATGGTCAATATCTTTGCCAAAACACCCCAATCAAACCAAACCAGATTGCAAGTTTAATGTACATTACCTTCGGATACTTGAAATGTGTTGGAGATTCAAATGCTATTATACATTTTTATAACAGCATTTGAATCTCCGACACACTTCAAAACTTGCAGTAAGAAAAAATTTAGAAGAAGAAATTATAATCATTCTTTTGAACTTATCTTGGAAAATGGCTGTCCGCTTTCGCGATCGTAATTTGCTTTCTCTAGATGGATCGAAGATATTAATCATGCATGATACGTAATAATTTACACCTTCATAGGCACCGAAAAATGATAGCTTCGTTGATGATTTTCCGCTGATCTTCTGTCATTCATGATTAAGACCATTTCACTCTCTGCAACGCAAAGAGATTGGGTACACAAAACAGTTTATTTACCTTACCGTGCTAAAGCATTCTGGAAAAAATAGGACCGAGAGAGAAATGACACCTAAGAGACCAACCAGGTTAATAATTTCCTTAGCGTCAATTAGCTTTGAGGGAATGCACAGCAAAAAGAATTCATTACAGGAAAATATTACATAATAATGTCATAATATAAATAGCAATACTTGAACATACTTAAAGACAAAAAAAGTGTTATATGAAAAAAAATAATACTAGAAAGAAGAATGTTTAAAAAAATGCAATATTTGAAAGATAAAAATGCATAATGCATAAAAGCAAAATAAAAAAGAAAGATAAAGAAATAATAAAAAGCAGAAAGAAATTTAGGTACTAAAGAAGTGAAATAAGAAAAAAAAAATGTTGCATAAATTCTCATTAAAAAAAATATTTGTTTAGGTTAGCAACTCTTATCAATCACTCACAGCTTAGGAATCGCTGACTAAACAAGTTCACAAATCTTCTCTATAATTAATTACTTAGATAAAGTAGAACAACCGACATTTCTGGTAAATTACATCCTGTATCTTATCAGTCAAGGACTTTGGGCCCCTATAAAAATTACTGTATAACTGAATTGGAATGTTTAGCAATAGTAGATGCTCTTGAAAAATTGTATTATTATTTACATGGGAAAAAATTCATACTGATCTCGCAACTCTTGTTTGGCTTTAAGATTTAAGAGGAACATTATTTCGATGAACTTTAAAACTAAGAGTGTTTGAATATGAAATTAAATATTTAAAGGGGACAGCTAATGTTGAAGATGATACGTGATCAAAATTTAGATAATACTAAATATAAAGATATTAATGACGTACTTGTAGTTAAAAAGAAAGATTTATTTAAAACAGTCGTACCTTTCTCTCTTGGGAGGAGAGTTTTGCAAAATGCTCATGAACGATTTGGGCATTCAGGCACTCAAAAGACGATAAATTTAATGACTCCTCAATATTATTGACCCCCTATTAATCAAAGTATTGGACTTTTTGCTAAACATCGTGATGTTTGTCCGTTAAATAAAAAGAAAAGTATTTGTCTGTGCCCCTCACAGATCGCCCTTTTGAAAGTCTTTCTGTCAATATTGTTGGTGGACGTAATTATCATTATTCAACTAAATATTTCTACACATAGTAATTGATCCTGCTTGGGCTTTTCTGTCCAAAAATGAAAATTCTGAAATTTATATTCATATTTTTGGAAGTATATTGCCAACTCGACAACCTATGATCAGAATTATCCACCATTTCGTGTTCAGGTATTGAAGTAATTCAGCATCCCATGATAATTTGTGCAGGAGTTAAAAACTTCCTATTCATTAATGTTGTCTGATAATGGAATCAAGGGACGAAAATTGAGTATGTTTAACGTTTCAAATTCTTCAACAGTCAATTTACTATTAGCTAAAGTTCTATAAAGATGGTGTTTAAACGATTTTACTCCTGCCTCCCATAAACCTCCACAATTGGAGGACCGAGGGGAAATAAATTTCCATTGGATTGATTCTGCGGATAGGTAAATGGCTAAAAAGTCTCATTAGTCTGATAAACTATTTTTTCAAGCGGTTTAATTCTGAAGCTGCATCCTTGAAATTACAAAGATGCATTATCTGACATCAATGTTGCAATGCGGCCTCTACGGGCCCAGAGTCTCTTTAAAGATGCAATGAAAACTTCAATCGTCAAATCCGTTACCGTTTCTAGGTGAATAGCGTTAGTTGACAAACATACGAAAATCCTAACATAGACTTTTGAATATATTCCTTTTCTTAGGTTTTTAAAAGAAAGGGAATATATTCCAAAGAAAATCCCTTCTGGTTTGATTTGAAAAGGGCTATTGAATCTACCCCATAATTTAAGAATAGAGAACTTGGAATAACCCTCTCTGAAGGTAAATTTCACATTAACTGTTCTAACATTCTAGGTCTTTGCCTAAAACATCTAATTCAATCATGGACAATTTCCCTTTTTCCACTTAAGGGCCAGTATTGTAATCTAATTTAATGTAACAAACCGTAAACACCAATATGTAGAAATTTTTTATGTACATGCTGAAAATGCAACTTAGAGAATGTATGCTTACTGGGTAAAATTATTTAATATTTAGATTTGAATGGCAAGTCAGAAATTTTGGTTAAAAATCTTTTCATCTAAAAATCTTAACTAACTTGCTTTTGAAACATTTTTACCTTTGTTAAATTCACTCAATTGCTCTACACTAGCTAAATATTCAGTCTTCTTTGCAGTTCCTCAGTCGTTTAATATCTACTTACTTTATTACGACACTCTAGCTTTACTATCTATACTAATATTATAAATGGGAAAGTTTGGATGAATGGATGCTTGTGACTCAATCACGCCAGAATGGCTGAACGGAATGGGATGAAATTTAGCACAAAGATAGATTAGAGTCAGGAATACTTTTAATTCCGATTCATTGAGGGGTTAATTTTTTTTATTCATTAAAAACTAACTTTCACGCCAAAAAGCAGAGGCCGAATCCCACCAAAGATAAGTAAAGCTCCATTTTTTTCCAAACTGAAATTTATTTTCTTCGTGTTTTACATATTTAAAATCAGATGTTAATCAAATGACTCGATTTTTCGAATTCATTCTGAAGTACTTTTAAATTAAAAGAAAACATGATAAAGGAAATGAAAAAATTTTAATCTGCATTGAGTGAACATAGGAAAGGCAGGCATGTGCGTTACGCCAACTGGCGTTGAAATTTCATATGTGATTGTTCACAACTATGTTTCCTTTCAAATTAAAAACTATGAAAATAAAAATTATGTATATAATACTGTTGTAGCTATCTAAATCACGATCCATAAATACAATGGATTTGACAAGACTTGATTTGCTGTTTTGTTTTATGTTGGGTATACAATGTAAATAAATTGTTTCTACGTTAGCTGTGTGTTTTTGTTATTAAATTGTATTTATGTTATATATTTTTCGTATTTGCTTATACTTTTAAATGTGTCGTTTTTAGGTTAGCTTTATTTTTTTTGATTTGTTATTATTTGATAGTTTTCGTACATATGTATCAAAATTTGTACACAAACAGAGTCGCGGGGAATAGCTAGTTATTAATAAACTGGAAAATAAAGCTAACTATTCTAATTAATTTTATGAAATTATTTGTAAAATTAGAGTTCATCATTAAATTTAAATGAAAGTCATTAATGTTCAGAGTCACAGCGCACTTTAGTTCATCAGCAAAAGCAAAATTCTCCATTGGTTGATTGTCTGCTGGTTCGTCAGGAAGTTCATCTGAACTAGAAAACGAAGAGTTGTGAAGATCAAATCCAGCTCTTCTGAAAAGTTCAGAAATCTGAGTTTGAAGATTTTTAGTATCACCTGATAGAATGTAATTCATTTAGAAATCAGAACAAATCACTTCTGAAGTCTTGAGAAAGTCATTTTTTCATCATCTGCTAAAGCCTTTAAGGTCATGGTAGCCAAAAATGGTGCTGAAACTGTTACATAGGTTACTGCAGACAATTTGTAAATCTTCACTGGAGCATCAGCACTTGTTTTCCAGACAATACGCTGTAAGCCTTTTTGAGTGGGATAGATAAGTATTTGTCTGTACATTTTTTTTAATACCTTCACTAAATGCGAATCTGAGATTTCTGAATCTACTTTCTATGGAAAAAAGATTTTGTTGAAATTATTCATTAAAAAGGAATTCAGAGAATATCCACTTTGTTTTTACTAGTTTTTACAAAAACCACTTTTAAGGGAGTAGAGGTTTTCTCAAGTTTATATATTGCATGGTGGTGAATGTAATAGTTCACACTGCTATCTGCTTCAATTTTAACCTCCTGAATGTGTTCTAAACTCTCAGATTCTCACATAAATTCCTTATATAAGATTTCCATTGTATTATTTTAGTTTAATTTATTTCTGATACCATTTAGGTGCTTGATTGCATTTTCTTTGGAATTTATTAACAATGATTCGGCATTTTCTTTTCAGGGCAACTGGACTATAAATCTTCCCGTTTTATCTCTTTTATAGATTTTAACAAAATGCTCCTCACAATAATTTATTCTTCACTCTTTGTTATTTCTTTAGCATTATCCGGAAAGGATTCCAATTTTAAAAATTGTTTAACTGCGTCATCTAAATTTGGTTCACTAATGCAATAACAATTGGCTTTTTGAGGAAGGTTCTAAAATCTCAAAAAAAAAAAAAAAAAAATCTCACTTCCTAATGCATTTCAATTTGACCTGCTGTGTGGAAATTGCAAACAGCTATTTCAATTGAAGACGGAATATTTAATTCAGATATATTTAAGGTATCCGACTCCGTTCAAAGGACTGTTTTTAAAAAATGGATTTTTTTAAACTGTTAAAACTGTGGGTTTTTTTATATTTTCAATTATGATACAAAATACTATAAATACAACAAAATTATTTAAAAATATTATATATTTTGAGACATAGGAAAATGTGTAGTACATTTTAATGAAATTTAACGAAAACGGTTAACACTCTACGCAAAATGGTAATGCAGCAATCCTATTTTTCTTTATACACAAGTTATAGAATACAATGATGTATGAAATGAATCAAATCCAAGAAAAGCTTTGAGATGCAAAAAAGTTATAGATAAAAACATACATATATACGCATTTTCCCTATAAATTTCAGACTTAATTTTTCTAAAATTACCTGTAAATGAAAAAGTATTTTACCAACAATAAAACTATAGGCTCATTTCATTGCCCAAATTATTTAAAACACACGCTGAAATTTTCATGTAAATTCCTCAATTAGTTATTATTATACCGTGTTCACAGCGGAGAATTTTTTAATTTATTCTTTGTATTATTATTATTATTATTTATTATTATTATTTATTATTATTAATATTATTTATTATTATTAATATTATTTATTCTTCTTATTATTATTTTGAGAAAATGGAAGTAAAAGACAAACATTATCAGAAAAAATATGCCACCCTGGATGATATGTCAGGTCTTCCTTTTTCTAGAAAAAGATAAACAGTTTTGGAAAGAGTTGTGTCTGAACTTAAAGAAAAAACCAATTTAAAAAATTCGCAAATATGGTCGATAACCAGTGTTTTTAACGTAGTCGGATACCTTCATTTAGTCAGTTATTTTATGAAGAATAAAACATTTCACCATGTGTGAAAATAAAAAATCTCGATTGGATATTTCAATGTTAGCAGCGTGTTAAATAAACTACGTAATTACACATTTTAAATTGATTCACAATTTTCTAGCTACATCTACTCGGCGACCATCTGCAGTTTTTATATAAATAAAAAGAGAGTTTATATTATTACCGATTTATTCGCTCCAGTCATCTGTTGAGTATCTCTCCGATTCAATATCCAAACAGAGACTTCCGTTTAGTGCGATAAGTTTCGGTTTCGTTTCTGCATCTGCTTGGCTTTCTTTCGCCCGTGCCCTTGAAGCAGCTGACTCATCATGTAATGGCGAATTATGGTGGAACTCACGCTCAATTAATTTTTTCCTACCTCCTAGTTAGTGGGTTTACTGGGATTTCACTGGAAAACTTGGCGTGCAGCTGTGGTCGGTTATTTCCACCTTCATAATCCATACTAGTTTCAGCGAATACTATCACACCGCTGGAGAAAAAAATTAGTACACTTTTTGTCAAAGAATTTGAAACTCCAATGTTGCGGTTTATTTGTAAACCTAAATTTTGCATATTTAGCTGCATTTCCGGACGGACTAATCGCAGAAGTGAAATTCTCAGCATCCTGTAAAAATATTACACAAATGAATAAAAGCTAAAAAATGTCTATTTTGGAAATTAATTAAAGGTGGTAATGCAAAAATAAATAAAAATCGCGAATATAATTTTCCAGTTTCTCTTTCTGCAACTTGGAATGTTGCAAGAATATTTTGATTTGTACGTTCTCGGGTGAGGTTTTTAAGACAGTGAATGCATGATTTGTTTTTCTTAACAGAATTCTTTCTATTTTTAACAGACTTCTTTTGAAACGTAATTCGTCTAAATAGTAAGTGATAGTGTTTGCTTAAAATACAAGCTTTAGCACTAGCATTTTTACTATGATTTATAAGAGTCTTCGCTCTTTTAGATAAGCTCGTATTTACTTGGAATACGGTTAATACATTCTAACAAGAAACTTCGCTTTTCTAGAAATTCCATCAAATTTTCAAATGAAGGAATTTCTGCCGTATTTAAAGAAACTCGAATTGCTTCCTTGTCTCTTTGTCTACTTTCTGTAGAATGATGCTTAACATTAAATCAGATATTTAATTTTGTTCGAATTTAAGAACCTTTAGCGATCTGATGTTTTTATTAACACAATCCATAAAGCGCACAATTCTTTAGCTTGTTTAGTTTAGTTATATCAATATCCCATTTTGAAGCAGGAAGCATATTTGGGGAAGGACCTCGACATTTTAAACCCCGGTCAGATGACGAGGACGACAACTGAGCTGGCACCCTCCTTTCTAAACTTCCTCTCCACACAATCGAGGATAATTCTTTAGAAGATTCGCTACGAAGTTTCTCAAAATTTATTTTTTTCTAGTATGTGAGAGTTTATTATATGACGTTCATTTTCATAACGATTTAATAGTGCTTTAAAGAGTGAGTGAAAATTATCACTCGATGATTCTAATCATTTAACTTCTCCTCTTAAACATGCTCGGAGATAATACAGCTTTTGAGAACTATTTAATGACTCATTGTTGCTAATTAAATTAACAAGTAAATTTTTTAAAATTTCCAAAATCAGCTATTTTTCCAAAGAATTCTGCTAATGGAATTTCCGGAAGTCGGATTTTAGTTTACAACCCTATCCTTTGAAACAGGGTTTATTTTCAATTCATTTTTATTTAACTACGAAAGTATTTTCAGACCGACCTCTGTTTTTTTAACCCGTATATTTATTTGCTCAATATCTTCTAGGATGGTTTCTATATCTTCCGATGTTTCAATAGCACAATATTGTTCAGATATCTCGTCCAACTGTTCTTGCAATTCTCCATATTTCTATCATTTCACCTCTAATTCCGTTGCGTTTATGTCCTTGGAAGCGGACTTTTCGGCACTGAAAGTTTCGATTCTTTCAGGTATTTTTATCGAGCCTTTCAGTTTATTCAGTTTCTTTGCTGAAACCTCATGGGCCGCGGTGACCTGGTGTTAAGGTCTCGGCTTCGGAACCGGAGGATTGCAGGTTCGAGACCCTATTCCATCGTAGAACTGCCATGTAAGCGGGCGTGGTGCACGTTAAATCCATCGGGGCCAACCTTCCTCCCATTGGTGTGGTGTGAAAGTTTGGAGAGAGGGTACCAGCTCTGTCGTCGTCATCTGACTGCGGTTTAAAATTACGAGTGTTAAAAAATAGTGCGAGTGTTCTTTCAAAGCCGGACGTTAATAATAAAAATTGCGTATCAAAATTTGTACAAAATGGAAGTTCTTCAAAAAATGCACTTAAAGTTTTTATTCATTCTTTTGAAAAATTCGTTATATTATTATATGTGATTTTATGACATATGATTATGATTTGTATATGATTTTGACAATATCAGAATATTAGATGCTTGGAAAGTTCTACGAGCTTCTCCAGTAGTTATGGCGCTTACGTTCACGTGTTTTTGTTCTTTTGTATATGCTGGCAATGATGTATGCTTGGCAATATGAGAACCGCTGCAGTTAAGACATCTTTCAGGTCCTTGGCCAGACCCAAAGCGTGTCACTCTACAATATGGCAGATGTCACTTTTTCCACAAACACAGCTAGGATGGCCAATCTATATCTTCGCTATTTATATCTATAAAATAAAAACATGTGTTCCATTGTCGCGGGCGGTCTATCAACAACTGGATGCCCTGGTTAATAAACCAAATTTTAACAGAATCTGACAGAGTGGCTCCCAAAACATTTATTAAGACTGGTGATACATCTTTTGTATCATTTTGCATTAAAAATCGCATTTCAGCCACAGTAAGGTTACTTTTATCCTGTATTTCTGCTGCAAGTTCATCCATCGGGGTATTTGTTGGTATGTTAAATAGTAAGAAGCGTGAAGTGATGTTTTCCCGTATCACATCTATTGCGATATTTTTATACATAAATTTATTTAGTGCCAGTCACTGCACAGTGCAGATTTGGCTCTTTGTCTTAAATAATATTGTAGGAATATAAGGAAAGGCAACGACCAGCATTAATATAAAGTGAATTTATTAATATTTAAGAGGGTAAAACACAACTAACACAAACATTTAACACATAAAAAGATACAGAACGTGAGCTGTATGTCTTACAGTCTCAGCGCCGAACTCTCGACAACCAAAATGGCAGCGAAGCATCACGTGATTAATCCTGAGATATGGCCAACATGGCGCCAATCAAGATGTGATCCGAGTTGAGAGATTTTAAGCAATTCCCACAATATTTTGTCCTGTCGGGTGTATTACAGGTTATTTATTGAGTCATGTCTGTTAACACATGTCTAGTTGAGTCATGTTTAATAATACTGGTTTTGATAAAACCTTGCACTAGAAATATATTTAGTTGGGGCAATTTCTGCAATATGTCTGAATTCGACAGGATAACATTAAAATTCTTGGTATTCACTTGGTATAACATGCTCATTGGTGGTTTTATTATTATTTCTATAATTATTATTTTGGGGGCCGTGGTGATCTGGTGGCAATTTCTCGGCTTCGAAACCGGAGGGTTTCAGGTTCGAGACTCGATTCCACCGAAGAGCTGTCGTGTGAGGGGGGTCTCTTACACGTCCCATCTGTCAAGCTAAACTGGTGCTGGTGTGGTGATGAGAGGGTGCCAGCTCAGGTGTCTTCCTCGTCATTTGACCGCGGTTCAAAATGGCGAGGTCCGTCCCAAAATAGCCCAAGTGTTGCTTCAAAATGGGACTTAATATAATTAAACTAAAAAAGAAACTAAAACTATTATTTGCTCTGTCACCATGTTCAATTGCTTGATATAGTTCATGACTGCATCATCATCAATTGTTAAAGAAAATGAATTTCGAATTCGTTATAAAAAATAGATTATCTTCTTAAATCAATAAAAAGTATGACAGAAACTTTTAGCAACACAAATTAAAGACAGAAACTGTTGAAAACACTGGAAAATACATGGTAAGAGAGCAAAGATTGAATGCGCAAGGAATGGAAAGAATCACAACCGTCACTCGCCAATTCAAAATTCTATCCCCCTATTTTTAATATAGACTAGCTGGTACCCGGCGCGTTGCTGCCGCCGAAAGAATAATATTCACTGCAATCAATCAATCATTTTGCAATGTTTCATCGAAATAGGATGAACGGTACGACAGTATATAAAATTCGGACAAACAAATATCTTTTTTTATATATTAGATTTGTGTATTCTTTTAGAGTTATAAAGCTTGGTATTCGTTCAGAATGGTGATGAAAGAAACTGTTAATTGTATCTCGTGATTCGTTGAATATTCGTTCAGAATTCTCAAATTTAACAATGGAAAATGAAATTAAAATAATTTCTTTCAAAATCGATTTAATACAAAAAATATATTTATACTATAAAATCGTTAACATTGTTGAAAAGATAATTTTTGAAAATTAAGATGGAGCGACATTGTTTGTACTACAATATTTTTGGTAGTTACTGCGAAAAACGATAAAATTTAATCAAAATTTAAAAACCCCAGGTTTAATCTCCCCAGAATTTCCTCTCATAAACTGTAATAAAGTTGTCACCTTTGAGAATGACCTGCATGGCATTTGTAAACGATAACTTCAAAATATTAACCTTTCACTTGTATTTAGTATTTCTACTTAATCTATTGTGTCTCCTGGGCGAGTGATTTGGAGATGAACCCTTGGTAAATAGATGTGGTTAACATAGGAATTTTTAGTTTAAATAATGACACTATGCCTATAACCATCCCGTAGATGTAAGAAATAAGCTGACGAAGTTTCATCGCAATCGGATAAATGGCTTAGGACGGCGTAAAAGACCTACATATAAACAGTCATTTTTATTTACATAGACAAATACATTTTTTTAAATATATTTTTAATGCACAGTAAGAATTAATTGTAATTGTCTGCTATAAAGTTTCGAATTTTTTTAAATGCAGAAATTGCTAAAATATTTCCTTCTTAAATAAAAATTTATTTGAACTGAGTAAATGCATCTGTTCTTATTTCTTTAAATTTTTTTTCTTAAAAAAAAACTTCATCTCTAGCAGCAAAGCTATTCGGGAACGAATGATTTCTTTTTTCCTTGTGTTCTTTCTATTATTCTCGGAATATTTATATTCAAATGCGCTAGTGAAGCTAATAGGTTCGATGCTAAAAAGGCTTATGCATGTTTATTAAAGTAAAAAAAAAAATTCTGCTCTGTTTCTTTTTCATGTTGGTAAGCGATAACATGGCGTACCCGATTTGTTTCATTTCTTCCCAAGTTGCTAGGTTATCGTTCCGACTGCTAGCTAAACTCCAGGATGTTTAGTTTATTATTTTTCAAAGTAAAGAATAGTCCCTTCAGATGCCGAAAATACTTCTTAATTAAACTGTTTTAAGATATCCGACTAAGTTGAAAGGTAAATTTTTGAAATGGTGGATTTTTTAAAAAAACTATTTAAAAATATGCTTTTTAAATGTATTATCAATAATGATACAAAATACTATAAATACAACAACATCATTTATAAATATATTTTGAGAAATAGAAAAATTTGCAGTAAATTGGAATGAAAGTTAACAAAAACGGTTAACACTCTACACAAAATTGTAATGAAACAATCCTATTTTTCTTCGTACGCAAGTTATAGAATATAAAGACGAATGAAATGTACCAAAATCTGAAAAACATGTTGAGATGCAAAGAAGTGATGAGTAAAAATATGAGTATATATGCGTTTTAACCATAAATTTTCGACTTAGTTTTTCTAAAACCGCACATAAAGGGAAAAAAAATTCACCGACAATAAAACTTTTGGCTCATTTCATTGCCTATATTATTTAAAACGCACCATTCCCATATTAATTGCCCATATTATTATTTTTTTGGGGAAAAAGGATGTCTAAACTATACGAAATAACAATTTTAAAAAATTCGTTAAAGTGGACGATAACCAGTGTTTTAACGTAGTCGGATACCTTAAGTACAGACCGACACAACTATTTCAGAAAGTTTTTTAATTGAGAATTCAGAGCGATTCAGCAATCGTGACTCATAAAATCTCAAAAAGAAATCTTAGACTAAACAATTGGGATTGATAAAGCTTATAATTTTAATAAAGAAGGATGAGCAGCTGCATCTGTTTAACAGTATCGTTTATCTGCGTAGACAAACAATACTGTGAAACAGATGCCAATCTTATTCAAAGCTGCCAAGTCGCCATTTTGACTGGCGACATCTTTGGCTTGGGCTGATGATGATTAGATGTGTGTCTAAAGTGGCTCTACACCAGTGAAAAGCTTATAGTAACAATTTTAAAAGTAGAGTTTAAATAACTATCTAAAGATCCCTATTCAAACATAACTTTCCTATTTACTTGTACAAGATGCAAAAGAAACTAAAGGCAGCGCCAAAAAATATTGAAATAAAATAAAAGCAGAGAGAGAAAGAAAATAAAAGCATTAAAGATAAATAAATAAATGGGAAGGGGTATATTAAATTAGGATTTTGTCCAAAAGTTTTATTGAATTGAGAAAAAAAATTTGGAATTATTTAGTGAAAGATATTGGAATTCGCCATTGCAGCTGAATATGAATTTTTTTAAAAGTAAAGAAGATAATTTCGCCGACGCAGGCGATAAGTTGCCAAATATGATACAACCGATGGCAAGATTGTTTTTGTATTATTTCATGAGGCGATAAAGTCCGATCCCCGAAATTTGCACCTGCGAAACGGGAAAGTACCGTAAAGATTCATCAAAACTTTCAATTCAAAAAATATCTTTTGGCAATCCTTTCGGGGTTTTTTTTACAGTATTGCTATATGATAGGGATTTTAACGCTTGGTAAAAGTGACTAAACTTAACAAAACCCTCAAAACAACAACAAAAAAAACAGTAACTTGTTCTCGAACCTAAGAAAAATTAAGTTGAATAATTAAAATCGGATGATTACAAAATAAGTTTGCCTTGCAATTTTTAACTAAAGTAAAAAAATAAGATATTACCCAAATAAGTTAATATTTTTAATGTTGATAACTTGCAAATGTGATGACTCATTTTTATAGAAACCTAAAATTCTGTCTTTGAAGTGCATTTTGCAACTTTTTGCCAGCATTCAAAATGGCAGACTTTTGGCAAGTTTTTAATGTTTAGCATAATTTGCCGACATAGGAGAACAATTGCAATCGCATATTTTAATTTAATTTGGCAAATAAATCCCAAACAGATTTCTGGTTTTAAACTTGACAAAATTTTTGTTTATTTTGAAATTTTTCTACATAAGAAGTTGTTCTTGAGAAGAAACTTGAAGAAATGTAGATTTTCAATTTTAAAGTGACATTTTCAAAAATAGCGAATCAAATATTGATATTTGTTTATTCTGGTTTCATAGCAGTCTTTTGTTCTGCCAATATTTGTTCCAGTTTATTTATTTCATTTTTATGTCCACATATAGCCGATTCACACACATTTATTTGAACGCTTAGTGTTTTAATCACTTTTTCATTTTCCTCTCTCTTATTTCTATAGATTCATTCAAATGCTGTTTGTTTGGAGTCCTTAATTTTGCATTCTTCAGTGTCTCGAACATCACGTCTTTTTCCTTAAGTTGTAAATCCTTTTCGTTGACTTTATTTCGAAGTAAATTCTGCATCTTGAAGGGAGTTTTTTAAGAATTCGTAATTCTCACTGCGAGTCGTATATTGTTAGCTGTGGTGGATGGTGATGGTGGTGTGTGTAATGCCACTTGGTCATACCAAGCCCGAATGAGCGGAGCTATTTCTAATGAAGGCAGAAGTGTGCGTTTCGTTGTCAAAAAGCACCTTAAGGGGAAAGAATGAGTCTACTCGAACATACACGACACAACCCTTTTCAGGGGAACTCATTCTTCCATCCACAAGTCAGAATTCAGATCCCAATCAGAGACCGATCATCTCTGATTCAGTACCCCCAGAGGTATGAATTGTGATAGGAACTTGGTTTTTGCATCCACGATCTATTTAACGTGCCCCAACTGCCAGTAGCCAACACGGAAGTCTTTGGCCGAGACGAAGACAGAACTCGCAACCTTTCGGTAACGAGACTCTACCAACCAGTCCTCGTAGATGTGCTTTATGATATATTCCTGTAATGCTCGAACGACCTGTTTTCTCTTTTGACAATGATACTTCGAAATTTTGAATTTCACTTTCAGACTCTCTTTTTTGTATATTTTTACTTTTTTAGCAAGAATTTTCCAGAAGTCCATTATTTTTTAATTTCTGTTTGAGTGCCTTAATTTCTCTTTGGAGACTGTCCAATCATCTTTTTGTTTGGAGCAGATCTTGAAACCGAGTGTTGTTTTCTGGTTTTACCTTTCGCACTTCTTTTTCGTTTAATGTCACGAGTAGAATCTGTCGAAATTCGTCAAATTCGATTTCATACCGAATTTCATTTGTCTTCCATTTGAGGAAATCGGAGTTTTTTTAGAAGCTTCTTTCAGTATATCTCCATTATTATTCTCTGAAATTGTTGCATTATTTATAGGTCATAAATTATTCTCCATCTTTGTACTTCTTTTAGAAATGAATCTTCTGTTATCAAGATCTTGAAGGATTTTCACACCGGACTTGTTAAATATCATCCCTAAAATCTAATCAAACAGTAAAAAGAAATATTTCCTCTCCAAAATTGCTCAAACATTCAAAATAATATCTTATCTATCACATGAACATTGTCATCTATATATAATCTCTTCAAATATTTTTTTATTTATTTCAAGCATGCAATAGACATTGACTCTTCGCGACTTATTACTACTACAAATACAGAACCCTAATCTTAAACTTCCGTTAATATTTGTTTTATGAATCAGAAGGAATGTAATAGATTCATGATTCTGGTAAAAGCTTATTAGGAATTGCTTTTAATTTTTAAAAGTTGTGTCTTATGAATCTGGCATTCTCTTTGAAGTAAATAAGAGTGTCTTCTAAGTCATTACTTTTAGACTTGTTGTCATTATGATTCTAGAATTATAATATTTGATCATTGCGGTCATTATGCTTAAATATTAATTTTCAGCAAAATATATAAGAAGTTTGGATTTCCGATGAGTCGATCACAAGTACAACTGGCCAAACGATGTAGACCTGTGCCAAAGAAAATGTCGCGATGAAAGCAGTAGCATCATGTTTGTAAATATGCTAGTGCAGGTCTAAATTATTTGCCAACATTTCTTGACGAACCATTTTTTTTTTAAATTTCTGTTGTTTATTGAACCATTTTAATTTGAATTCAATTCAGAAATCTAATATCTGAATTGAATTTGAGTTGTGTTTTGTGGTGGTAGTTTAATAAGCCAATAGTAGCCATTGGATAAAGGTGATTATTTTTGTTTAGTGGTTACGCGGCTACGAATCCTTACGTTGCACGTTCGATCCTAGCCATATGAATCTGCCACTTTATTGAATACAAGGTTTGAAGAAATTATTATTTATTGTACAAAAATTCTAATTTCAGTTTTTAATGGATCTCCACCTTTTCAAACCTTTCCTAGTTCGAAAAACACATTTACGACATTTTGTATGTTTGTGATGAAGAAAACTAAAACTCTCCTTAAGTTGAATGGAATATGGATGATGGTATATGATTTTTATATCAAATTTGAAAAGTTTCATCTAGCTTTATGGGAAATCTATCCAGTTAAGGTGAATCTACACGACTATCTGAATGCTATTTAACACTATAAACGAAGAGGACTAGATAGATATAATATGGTATATATATTCACTTCTGACATAAAGATATCTACCACATTTGGAAACCATTCCATCAGGGGTTTGACCTACCTGTTCATTCTTTTACAAGCATATAAATACGATAACTCAAAACTCACAAATATATGAAATTTTGCATTTGATTTTATGATCGTCAAATTTTGATTTTGATAGATCAAAAACAACGCGTCTAAAACTCAAATCTCCTCTTCTGACATTCATTGCTGAAGCAAGAGGTTAATCGCCAGAAAACAGCTAAGTATCGCACGATCCATAAAACCGGCCAATTCACGCCAAAGATCGATTTTTAATAGCTATTGCTATCACTGCCAGGAAAGACATTCGCGATCTTAACCAATTTTATTAAAGAAGGAGCGGGGATATTATTGGAGAATATTTTTAGAAATTTTTGAGGAGACTACTCGCTTTGATGCTAACATTGTAATCGAACAAAATATTTGCAGTTGCAGCTTTGTAAGCCAGACAACACCCCCAAGATTGAGTGTTTAGTTTAGTTTAGTTATATTAACGTCCCGTTGTAAAGCACCACTAGGGCGATTTTGGGACGGATATCGTCATTTTGATAGTGTCAGGCCACTGTCAGATGACGAGGACGACACCTGAGCTGGCACCCCCTCACCACACCACACCAGTGGGAGGACGTTTGACCTGACAGATTTAACGTTCAAGAGACGCCCCTCATACGAGGAGGGTTCTTCGGTGGAATCGAGACTCGAACCTCAAACTTTACGGTTCCAAGGCCGAGACCTTACCACCAGGCCACCGCGGGCCTCAAGATTGTCTGAGTTACCCTCATGTCATGTTGCAGTTTAATCATTTCCAGTTTAAGTGTGGTCATGTTATCTGGCTACGAACCGAAAGATCGCGAATTCGGGCCTGCATATCGCCAATCGCAACATTGCTGACCCAGGACTATGAAAATAAAAAATAAATACACAGCCTTCATGCAGTTGCTGTGTCGCCCTCTATACAAAGAAAAAAAGACATGAAGCTGATAAATAATCAGCAAATAAAAAATGGCGATGAATAGACAGCCTATTAAAAATGCCGATAAATAATAAGCCAATAAAATAAGTAAGCTGATAAATAATCACCCAATGAAAAAATGAAGCTGATAAATAATCACCCAATGAAAAAATGAAGCTGATAAATAATCACCCAATGAAAAAATGAAGCTGATAAATAATCAGTTAGTAAAAAAAATGAAGATGATTAATAATCAACCAATAAAAAAAGACTGATAAATAATCAGCCAATAAAAAAAAGAAGCTGACAAATAAGCAGCCAAACCAAAAAAATGGGTAAATCGCATTACAAACTCAACAGCCCATAAGAGCCCCACCAAACAGCACAAAATATCATTGGTCTCACCTCTCACTGGAGGGGGAAGTATTCTAGTAGAAACTTAATAAGCCAGATAACATCCTCGATACGGAGTGATCCCTTTTGTCTTGCGGTTATGTTATCTGCCCAACATAACCAATCCAAAGGTTGCGAGTTCGATCCTCGCTATTACCCATCGTAACATAAGCATTTCAATATAATGAGTGAAGCATTTATACCATATTCTAGCCTTTAGTTCAATATATTGAGCAACATTCTTCCGAAGTTCGCTTGCGGAGGATTTAATTAAATATAGAATTTTTATTTATTATGTTTGTTTCATATATTTGCATCTTACCATCTTCTTAGTAAATACTTATAATATTTCAAATATATTTAAAATATTAAGAAAATATATTATTATATAAATATATTTAAAATATTAAATAAAACAAAAGTATCGTCCTCGTCATTTGACCGTGCCAATGGCCAACGCGGCGGTCTTTGGCCGAGACGAGGACGATTTGGCCGGAACTCGCTATCTTTGAGTTGCGAGACTGACGCTATACCGACCAGGCTACCGAGGCCCTCTATGACCGTTCCAGATACAAATTGAGGAAACAGCTGATTGACGATTTCCTTACCCATAATGGTAATGATACAATAATGGCATTTTTTTCATTTTTCCATTGAATTCTCAGTTTACTGAGACCACGGTGACCAGGTGGTAAGATCTGGGCATCGAAACAGGAGGGCTACAGGTACGAGGCCCAGTTCCACCGAGAACCGCTGTGTAAGCGGGTCTTGTGCCCGTCGGGGTCGAACGGCCTTCCGTTGGTGTGGTGTGGAAGTTTGAAGAGGGTGTAGCAACTCAGGTGACATCCGACCGCGGTTCAAAATGACCCGCTCCGTCCCAAAATAGCTTTAGTGCTGCTTTATAACGGGACGTTAATAGAACTAAACAAACGCTTATTTTGGGGAAGATCGACTACCCGGTTCTCTCTATCTCTCATTTATTTATTACTTTCCAGGGTGTTTCAAAATGCGACGAAGAAAGTGTTTAAAAAAATAGTCCCAAGGAATAAAAATCGCCATTTTAATAATTTTTAAAATATTTACATCCGTCAATCTTCTGTATAATTATGCGAAACAAAATAAACAACATCCTCTAATCGATTGCATTTCTAATGCTCAGATTTTACTCATCGAAAACAATGGATTAAAAATGGATGGTATCCGACTAAGTTGATAACAAGGCTATTCGACCACAGTGGCGATTTTTTTTAAAAACGTGTTATTTCTTGTAATTCAGACTTTTCTCTTTCCAAAGCAGTTTGTTTTTTATTAGAAAAGGAAGGTCTAACCTATTATCCAGAGGAATTTTAAGAAAATTTATTATTCAGATGAAATTTGTCTTTCGCTTCAATTTTAATTTTCATAAAAATTATTCACCATTAACATGATATCCCAAAAACTAATAGAGGTATTTACATAAAATTTCAGCTTGTGTTTCAAATAATATAGACAGTGAAATGAACCAAAAGTTTTAGTGTTGGTGAAATACTTTTTCTGTTATAGGTGTTTTTAGAAAAATGAAGTTGAGAATTTATGGAAAAAATGCATATCTAAGTATATTTTTACCCATAACTTCTTCGCATCTTAAAATATTTCTTAGATTTCGGTTCATTTCATTCATCATTATATTCTATAACTTGTATACAAAGAAAAATAGGATTGTTGCATTACAATTTTGTGTAGAATGTTAACCGTTTTGTTTCAATTTCACTAAATTTACCCCAAATTTTCCTATTTTTCATAATATATTATATTCTCAAATTATGTTTTTCGTATTTATAGTGTTTATAATTGATAATACATCAGAAAATAAAAATAAAAAATTGAAAATCAAATTTTTCAAAAATTTTCTTTGTAACTTTATGAATTTTATTGGTAAACAGACTTCGTTTACCAAAAAAATCGTTGTAATAGAAAAATAAGCATTTAAGATAAGATTTCCACATTTAGATATCCGTTTAGACAAATAAACTAACAACGTACCTTGCAACGGTGACCGAATGGTGAGATGAAACCTGCCGAGGTCACCAAGTATTCGTCGTTATATGTTGCTTATGCTCTGGGCCAAAGGCTCATGGTGTGATACGAAAGACAGCAGGCATTGCTCTCGTCATCTGATGAGGACTGAAAATGACACACCTAAGTGTTACTTAAAATAGCCACATCATTACTTTCAAACGAAATGTTTATATTATTAAATTAAATTCAATCTTTAGGATTCTAATTTTCGCTAATAGTAACAGTTAATGCTAATATGCTGTATGCTATTATAATAATTATAAATCAGTTATTAGAGATCATACTTTGAATATCTTATTAAAATACAGTATAAGCTCTTTATTCGCGAGATATATGTTCCATAAATAAGTCGAGAATACTGAAACTGTGAATACGGAATGGTAATTTATATGGGATTATATATATATATATATATATATATATATATATATATATATATATATATATATATATATATATATATACATATACATATTTATATTAAATACATATACTTCATTATATAAATATGTGAGTGCATGCATTATAATAATGTCACTTAACGTAGAAAACATCAATAATACAAAAGGAAAAAAAAAATCACAATACAAAATTTAATTTTGTATAATTTGATTTGTAAATGAATGTAGAATAAATTGTTAAAAATTTTGATTTTAGTTTCATGAATATATTGGCTGTACTGGTAAGAAAATACTGCTGCATGTTAATACACAATTAAATAAGTGAAAAACAATCACAAATAGAAATTAATAACGAATAAGAAAGTCATAAGTTAAGAGCTAACTCGTCACATTAGCCATCATGTCTAATATAATGAATAACACAATTATATAACCTATACATGGCTCAATATAGTTAATAAATTGCATCCTAACATTTAAAACAATTAATGAACTTCTTTATGTGTTTCATATTTCAGCTGGGATTAAAGGAAATGGAAGATAAAATAATTCAGCAAAAGAGATTAATATTTATAATATGTTTTATATATACAAACAAAAAAAATTATTAAGAATTTTTTGTACATACTTTAAAAAGAATTTTAAAAATTTATTAAATGCCGTCTTCCTACATATCATAAAATGAATTCACATAAAACATTTTTTGATCACATCATACCCAGAAATAGAATATTTCACCTACCTGATGTTAAGAGGTCCTCATCCTCGGGCCATCTTCGAATCATTTCGATACGTATTAAATCGTACAAAGTCCTTTTAAAAGTTTTTTTTTCATATAATATGGATCTAATGGATCCCATAGAGCCGGCTTCTCATGAACAAGATCAATGAGAACCGACTCTTTCTCAGCTGACCAAACACATCTTTTTGCCATTTTTAAATTTTAAGAGCACTAAAAACACGATGTTGATTAATTGGGTACAACTTTGATATACACCCCCAAAAATTACACGCCAAATCTGGCACTCCCTACGGACTTTTTAGGGTTGCCTTTTAGGTAGGATTAATTATTTGTGTTTCACGAGAATCCATCTTGGCAAGAACAAAAAGGCGCCAAAAGCAGGTATTTTGCTTGGCGAGAAAAAAAAGTCGCCAAATTTCCAATTTGGGGGTGTATATCAAAGTAGTTCCATTAATTGAAATCGAGGTAAAAAGTGGCAGAAATAATCAAACTACTTTTTACTCCAAAGACGGAGGAATTTGATAAAAAAAAACATTGATAAGGATGGAATTTGCTAATTACTGTTTACAAAGAAGTTGGCGTCAATCGCGGCGTTCTTGGCGCACTACGTCACTATTGAAGTTCCATATGATTGGTTGAATTTCGTCAGAAGCCAAAATTTCGACAGTGATTTCGGACATGTTCGAAAAAATTGTCGATCATCAAAAACTTGCTTGACCAGTTCTTGAGGGTAGAAAAGGGAGCTTACTCTAGGGATGACGAATATTTTCAGAGCTGTTATTACGTAACCAATATCAGAAAGTCACAGATACCAGTGATCAATATTTTTCATGGAAGGGTGTGATTCAAATCACACCCTTACCATGATCGTATCGTATTGTTGATATTTCAACTACAGCTCTTGCGATCACGATAGAAAGTTACAATAGATACGATCTGTCCAATGGGAGCTCTCAAACAAAAACGGAGTCATTCATAGGGGTAGGGAAAGTCCCTTACACAATGATGCATGTTCTTGGAACAAACCTCCCACTAGTGATGGGATATCTCGTTCATTTGAAATGTTCGGTTCAAAGTCGTTCGTTCACCAACTTGACCCGTTCGTTCAAGGTCGTTCGCGAACGACCGATTAGGACTTTTTGAACGAAAGAGTTAGGCTCTTTCGTTCGCGAACGAATGAGTTAGGCTCTTTCGTTCGCGAACGAATGATCTAGACTCTTTCGTTCGTGAACGAACTGATACATTGCTTTCGACTCACTACGTCATCATGGGACAAACCGGAAATTTCCGGTTGTATTGAGTGTCAAAGGAAGGCAACTTCTACTTGTACTTTTCGACGCATGCGCTGTTACTTAGCCATATGTAGTTCGTTCCGAAAAGATGGTATGCACAAAACAGAGAATGGGGGAATGATAACTAATGATTCTCTTCCCCTTTCACAGAATGAAGACACAGGCTTTGTACTTTTGATCATTTCACAGTTATTGTATTGCTTGAGATTACACAGTTATTTAATGATTTTTAATGCTTTTTTAGAAGCGTTTCTTAGGTCAGTTTTTATTTTATATTTTATTATGAAATATAAGATTGGTTATTTTGACAGTATGGAGTTTTCAATTACGTTTAAATAATTCCTTAAAAATCTAAGCTCACCACTGTTTACTAAGTATAAAAATATTTCGTTTTTCGAGATTTTACATCATTATAACATTTTTCAATAAATTTTAAAGTAACATTATAAATTAGCATTTCGTCATAATTTTAATTATTCAGCTTTTATTTTTAAATTTTATTTACTTTTATTTCTTGGAATATATGCCAATAGTCTTGTCTACTTAATAAAGAGCAGGATTCACTTAGACCATGAGTTTTTGGAATATTGATATTCCTATTGTTTTATACTTGCACAAATTTGATTGGATTTTTATTGTTTAAGAGCTATACTATTGCATTTATTCCTATAATAATAAAAATAATAATAAACAATAAATAAACAAAAGTTTTTTCTATATTGTCGTAATGTGCGTATGTATAGATGCAATATCTAAATTAATTTAAAAAATACTACCGAAAAATGTACTTCAAACTTTTTGAAAATTTATTTAATTAGCGGAAAAAGTTGTACTTCAATACAATTCAAAAGACTGGGAAGTAAACGCACATATATTTAATTTTAAAAAAGATGCAAAAAGGGGTTTTGCGCAATTTAATGCAGCAAATTCTTAAATTAGCACCCTTCAACTCAAGAAATAACCACGAGCCAAAACTGTTAGTTATAGTTTCAATGTCAGTCAATCATCTAGAGAATTTTGAATATTGCATACAGGGATTTGATACATATGCACAGGCCGGTCCAGATAATCAAATAGACGTCTAAAGAAAAAAAAATTGGATTTTTTTTATTCAGGGGAAATTAAGTTTTTACTTTCATTCCATTTTTGAAAGATGTGCATTAGGGCTTATTCAAATTAAAATCAAGAATTTTTTAGATTTAAAAACATTTATTCCAAGTGTTTTTTTTTTTCATGCTTTCAAATTTGAACTATAAATTTGTGTATTTTTACTGTTGTTGTTGTTGTTGTTATCGGTCACTGATTATCACTGATACACCAAAAGCTCTGACAAACTTTGAATTTATGCTTAAAAAATTTAATTAAAATTTTTCAAAAATTAATTATATAATTTTAATTTATTTTTAATTTAATTTTTTTTATATCCGAGACACTGAAATCAAGTTTTTTGAAGATGAACCGTATTTAAAAGTTTTGTATGTAAATTTTTATAACATTTAATATTAAAACAAATTGCTTGTATAAAGGCTAAGTTAAAAAAAACATAGGTTTTAGATGTTTGGATAGGAAGATAGTGATGTTGCATTATTTAATGAGCCAGACAAAGCTTATTCCGTGTCTGCATATTCAGCCCATAATCATGATGTAGTTAAAATAGTACAGTATAAGAGAAAAACCATTTTTTTTCCTTTTTTATTTAAACATTTATTTTATATCTGTAGCCTATATTACAATTAATGAAGGTTTTCTTTCTTGGTCAGCATCAAAAATTAAACAAGACATTTTGCAATTTACGAGAGCAGTGTAATTAATGTCTGAGTTTTATATAAAAAAAAAATCTGTAATCGAGAGATTTTCTTTTCAGAAATGAAGATAAAACAACATTGAAATAAGGAGATTCATTTGAAAGAAGTAGTAGCTTAATAAGATAAATATTAAATATTATTACCTCTTATTATTTGTCCTTAGATGCTAATTCGTTCGTCTTCTCCTTTGTGTAGTAATAGACAAGATATAATTAGTATTTTTTTTAAATAAATAATTTATTATGATACAATGCTCGTCATTTAAGCAAAATTTATTTTTTATTTTTAAAGGTAAGAATAAAAGAGCATAAGAAAAAAAAAAGAGTAAAATAAAATATTCGACGTAATTCATTTTATGACAATAATTGTAGCATAAATAATTTATGAAATATTTTTTAAAAAGTATTATTATTAAAACAAAAAGTAAAATTTAGTATCATATCAGCAAAGTCGTAAATGATTCCTAAATCTTTTACTATTAAAACTCCCTGAAATCTCTAGTATTAAAAAAATTGCATGCCGCCCCCTCCTCGAAAAAAAATCTCACACTTTCTGATTCTACGAGTTGAACACTTTTACCTCCCCTGAAGCTTTCCTTTTTGCTAGACGAGTATCCAAAATTTGTAGTGATAAAAGAGCCAAACACCATGTAATCAGCTCAAGGTCAACTACCAGTCTTCCTAAGTGATAATATCCCTCCCCCCGCTTTCACATTCTTTTGCGGACACATCCACAAACATCTGTCGTCTTATCTCTATGGGGTTCAAGCATGAAATTAGCAAGTTCCATACTGTCTTTCGCGAACGGTAATAGCCAGGTCCACACAGTTAATGAACTGGAATAGCCGGGTCCACACAGTCGTTCGCGAACTGTAATACCCAGGTCCACACAGCTAAAAACGGGAATAGCCGGGTCCACACAGCCATTTTCGAACGAACGACTTATTCAGAAGATAGCGATCCGATTCAGTTCGTTCACTTAGATGACCCGTTCGTTCGCGAACGACCCACCTCTACCTCCCACAAATAGTTCTGGCGGGGCGGGCAGCGGAGCCTATTGATAACATGCAGGCAGTTTCTCATTTCACAAAAAGTCATATTTCCGAGCTGTTCTGGTTTTATCTCAAGATAATGACTACTGCTGGATAAAAATGCGCGGCTTGTCTTATTGTACGAAAACAAGATTTCTTTCGCACTCAAGTCTCCTCATAAATATATATATTTTAAAAAAAAAACAAGTTTCTACAGGTATTCAACACTCAGAATAAATTTCATTTCTGATATTCTTAAATGAATATAAACACCATGCTTATTATTTTTCCACGATTGAAACGATTTAATTTTCGCAGAATTGAATTTTCTGTGCCTAATTAGCATGAGAATTGCATTGCTCAGAATGATTGTAGAATTTTTTAAAAACAGATTTATGGCTTATTTTCAAGCTCTTTTTAAATTTAAAGGGATATTTGAAATCAATTACCAATGATAAATGATTGGCTTCATGGATTTTTAAAATCATCTTGGGTGATGTACAGAAATTCATTCAAATGTAAATATTTTTTAATGTATGACAGACACTCTAAATATTGGCATCACGTATATATCAATACTTTTGTTTAAATAACATCAAGATTATAGTTATCAAAGAAAAAAATGCTCCATTTATTAAAATTTCATGGATTTCGGAATTGAACAGGAAGAAATTATAATGTTCGCATTAAAAATATTTCTTTGTTTACTTTTGCAATAAATTGATTTTCTTTGTGATATTTTTAATTTATTAAAGTTAGATAAAGTACCAATTTAACATTAAATTTCTTTTGCTTTTTCCCTCCTTCTATAAAGTGGTCTAGAAGCATTTAAAAAAGAACGTAAATCATTGTAATTGAAAATAAAATCTTATAAATTTGCAACAAAAAAATTAAGAAAATAACAGTCATGTTTAGTGTGTCTCAATCAATTTAAACCAAAGTTTTTAAAAATAGAATAAAAATTTCTGAAAATGAAGGAATATAAATTGCTGCAAAAGAGTTACAACCAGCTTTTCGATTGTCAATTATGTGTATTGTATTATCTACATATTATTTTTATTCAAACTGTATTTTATTTTTTCTACGCAAACTGTATTAAAAAACCATAAAACTAAATTAATTATAAAACAATTATTATCAAAACTAAAATACATTCAAATTAACATTCTTAAATATTAAAAAAAAATTCTGCATTTTAAAAAAAATGTTTATTGTAAATTTTTTAGCCATGTTTCGTATAAAACGTTAAAAAATCGATATCATGTACAATAAATATGGTGTTTGTGTCTTGCAATATTATATACTTTCAGGAAATGAAAAAAATAACAGTAAAATTAATACATTATTTCACTAATATAAATATAATTATAAAGGTTTTAAAGACCTCAATTTGTGAAAGCCACCTCTTATATTTGTGTATTTTAACCTTTAACAAGGTAATAAAATTGAAAGTAATCCCTAGATCTTAGTACATAATAAATTTCCATAAAACATTTTATATTAAACTACATAATTTTAAAAAAAATATTTGTCTCCCTGTAGAATTTTTTTAAAAATAAATCAGTCAATAATGTAACTTAATTTAACTTGACAAAAAAAAGAGTATCATCAAAAAGATTCCTACCTTTCAAATATCCGATTTAATCAGCGTCAATAAATGATTAATAAAAAATCAATAGAAAAAAAAGATTTTTTTTTTCATTTTTTTTTAATTACAAAAAGCTAAAAATCTTTTTTATATCTTAAACACAAAATATATTAATTCTTTCCTGATAGATGTCATAAAAAGGACAAAATATCGAATTAATTATTTTCTTACTGGTAAATGTTTAATCTCATTGGCTGAATGTTTTTCAATTTCAAACCTTCTGAGTTCCAAAAAAAAGTTTCATCGTAAATTTGCATATTAATTAATAAAAATTTTGAAAGATTAAAAACAGAACAGTGGCTTTGAAATTCTTTTATGATAAAATAGATTCACAAAAATACTAATTTAAATATGACAGCCATTTTTTTCACGCACGTATGTATTGTTTGTAATTCTTAGCTTCCTTATATCTATAAGCATTTCCGTTCTAAATTATTGTCTGCACATAAAATTGTTTGGAGAAAAACTTAAATTTCTTTTTAAATGAATTAAATTTCATTTTTGGTGAATTAATGACTTCTTAAATGACATAGAAAGAAATACTTTTTTTAATCAATTTCCCCTAAAACGTCAATTTCTCTACAAGAATTAAGATTTAAAATGTGAAAGCATTAGAAAAGTATTATTTCAAATAAAAATTCATCCTACCAGTTTACTCTTTTTTTTTTTTTTTTTTTGAAGTGTGTTAAATGTGAAAACGTTTCAAAATGCTTGCTAATTGAAGTCGGCGTGTGGCTAAAAGATTTACAGAAAATCAGCAGATGTTTTGAATTTGGAAGGTCCATACTTCATTCCCCCTTTCCCTGGGTTCACTCTGCCCTTCACCACCTTTTTGACTTGACTTCTGGGAAAAAAGACTATCTGAAAAGGGAGATCAATATCTTTCGTTTAAATAGACACTTACTAAACACATGTGGAGAATTGAATATGTTTTTCCAACACCACTTTTTCTGGTACTTGCAATCTTATTTTATTTTCGACTTCTTGCAACTTTTAGAGCTTTAGTTTTAAATAAAAAAAATGTAATCAGAATAATTTTATTTTATTGCTCACAAAACTTGAAATTGATAATTTTTTAAGAATGTCTTAAAAACTGCTGGCGGATATATTTGATTCACAAATCTTGATTGTGATTATTGTAGATTTAAATTTAAAATGCTCTTAAAATATAACTTAGATGACTTGGTGTAAAAAAAAAAATAATGAAACTAAAATGCGAGATTTATGGAGACTATACGATTTTATGCAAAAAAGAGAGTTAATAAAGCAGTCTTAAAAAATGTATTTAAATGACTGTTTGATGGATTCTTATTAATAATAGTATTTGTTGCTTGATATATTTGTTGCTTCATAATAATAGTATTTGTTGCTTGTAATATGATGCCATAGCGTAGATTCTAGAATTTCCGATTGAATGTTGCCTCAAATATTTTCAAATGCTTTAAATCACTCTTTTGTTTGTTTATTTGTTTCAAGATTTAAATCTTTACCCCTAATTTCGGGGAATAATTTTTAAAATCCAATGTCATAACAATGCTTTAGTCCGAAAAAAGAATAATAAAAGAAAGAAAGACTCTAATTCGGAAAAAAAGAGAAAAATCAAACGAAAGATCTATTTTTCTCACAAAGCGAAAATTCGACACGAGAAGCAACACTGACACTGCTTTCGAGTGGCTGGGAATTAATAAGTGTTCCTACCGGGAGGGAAATCTGCGGAAGAGGAAAGCAATATATTGTTGAATATGTGACGCTTGAAAGAAGTAAGCAATGCAGCAAATGTTAAACAATGTAGGAAATGGAGAAATTCAATTGTAAAAGAAATTTCATTTCAGAACAATGCATAATTATAATATGTCATCCATCCTAAGAAATTAAATTTAAAACAAGCATTTTAGAATTTTTTTTTTCAAAATAGTTTACAAAGAATTTAAAAAAGCCTTTAAAAGGAATATAAAATTAGTTATGCTTGGGATAATCCATTCATCTAATGATTCTTTCTAATTGTATTAAAGAAATAAAATTCTTTTACTAAGATTACATCCATAAAAGTATTATTTTGCATGAGAAATATTTACACGGTAATTTTTTTTTCAAAATATATTTAACGAAAAAGAATATAAGACCTCTTGGTGATGCAACGAGTGGTAAATAATCACCTCAAGAAAATTGTCCTTTTACTTTATAAACATAAAATTAATCATTTTCAGGTTAATATACCATGAAATCTCATAACAAAAGCGGATAATTCTTCGTAATAAAAAAGCAGAAATGAGATAGAATTATCAAAACTGCATAAATTCAAGTAAAATAAATTTCAAGTTTTATTAAAATACCGAAAAATGTATCGAAAAAAATATTTTATTCATCAAGTCGGCCAAAGGAAAATATGCTGTAAGTAGAGAGGGAATAAAAAGAATCGTAGATTACTGTCAACTAAAACCGCAATGAAAATGACATTGGTCTATTAAAACTGAGACGGCCTGAGACGACATCTCTGAAAACCGCAAGCGGGACAAGGGGGGTGGACGCGTAACCCCCCTGAAGATTCTTCGATCTTTGGAATTCGGCTAAAGAAAAGGAGTATCGACCGATCCCGATCCTCCAGGCGGTGGATAGAAAATCCCAGAAATACAAAACAGTCTTCTTTTGTGTCTTTGAACCATCGGGGTGTGTAATCTTTGAGGGTTCCTTCCCTTAACGCTTAAAGGGAAGAAGAGAAATCTGAGAGTGGGCTTACAAGTGAACGGACCCGTTATTCTAGGAATTATCGGATCGTTGAATTGCATATCACTGAAATTTATCGGAACGGTAATTTCACCCTTTCCTGTGATTCACAGGGAAGAGCGTAATAACGTGTTATTGACCTTGACTTTCCAGTATTCTCATTTTGCAACGCACTATAGATAATTTTTAACTGCTTGTGACGTAACGCTATGATTGCGTTTATTGTGGTCACTGCTGGCGCCATCTATTGGTGAAATATTGAACTATAGAAAACATTTTAAAGAAATGACATATATTTTTAATTCAACCTTTTTAGAAAATGGTTTACTTCAATAATCAAATTAAATAAAAAGTTATGAAACAATCGAATTAAAATAGTAAGCTGAAATAGATAAATTAATTCAATCACATATTACTTAAATTAGTTAATTAAGTATTAATTAAAATTAACAAATTTAATATTCCATACTAATTAATAATTTTTAATTAATAATATGATTGAAATAACAGATATTTGGAACAAATATTTAAAAATAACAATAGCAAAATTATTTGTTATTGAAAAAGGTATAATAGTATAGGTATAATAGATCTCTAGGTATAATAGTATACCCTATTCAGTTACTGAGAGAAAGTTTTTTATTATATCTTTGTTAGAACCCAACATATGGCAAACTTCATATTCCTGCTCGGCGAGAAAAGGCCAAAAATACCCCTTTTCAATATTGGTACAATGTTCCTTTGACAATTGTTATGTTTTGTTAAAGAGGAAAGACAGCACCCGCTTGCAAGGAAAGTATGACTTGGTGGCTAGGACTGCGGCTTGCTGGATTAATCTATGCTGGTCTTCAGATCGAATCTCGATAGCAAAAACGGATTCATTTTTCTTATTTATTTATTTTTAATAATATTTGCAAAATAAAGTCTGTAGATACTCTGAATTTTTCACACCTTATATTTCAAAAATAAAATATTTCGGTAGTATGTTCAGGAATTTATTCGAAATTTTAACTGTCAAGTTCAAGCACATGTGCACAAGGCATTCGTTTTCTTAGCATTGGGCTTTTGGACCGGATTCCCAGCTTATTTGACACCTGGAATGTCTTGTTAATAAGGGAAGACCGCGACTGCATGTAAGAAATTCGTGGCTTGGTGGTTAGGGCGACGGGGTGCTGGAATTATCTTTGCTGGTCTTCAGATCGAGTCTCGATAGCCCAAATGGATTCACTTTTCTTATTTATTTTCTTATTTTTTTAAATTATATTGGCAAATAAAGGCCATAGATACTCTGAACTCTTACACACCTTATATTTCAAAAATAAAATATTTCATTAGTATTTTCAGGAATTGATTCGAAATTTTTATTATCATGTTCACGCACAAGTCATTCGTTTTCTTAGCATTGGGCTTTTGGATCGGATTCCCAGACCGGAATTGCGAAACAATTTCGAATCTCAACCGCATCTATTGACCAAGGATTCATCTCTCAATAACTCGCGGAGGAGACAATAGATTCAGTAGAAGTGCTAAATCCAAGTGAATGGTAAATATTGGTTGTACGTAAATGCTATAGAAGTGACCAGTTTCAGGTTATAACAACATTATTATAGATTATAAGAGAAAAGTTTGGAGTGACCAATCCTGGGAGTTTTAAAACTTGAGTTAAATATTAGCGTTTTTCGCTGTAACTTCCAAAAATATTGTAGTACAAATAATTTTGCACTCTCTATATTTTCAAAAAATAATATTTTCAGCTATATGGTTAAATATGGTGAAATATGGACGATGTTATGGTATAAATATATTTTCTATGTTTAATCAATATTAAAAGAAAATATTTTAATGACATTTTCTTAAATTAAACTTGAGAATTCCGAACGAATATTTAACGAATCAAGAAATACAATAAATACTTTCTTTTATTATTATTCTGAAAGAACGCCAAGCTTTACAATTCTAAAAGAATACAAAAATCAAATATTAAAAAACTTATATTTATTTGTTCGTATTTTATATACTGTCAAACCTATTTCGACAAAACATTGCCAAATTATTAATGGATTGCACTTAATGTTATTTTCGTCTTAATGTTATTATAATGTTATATTCGCGTCGATGTCGCAGCGACGCGCCGGGTACCAGTTAGTACTTAATATTTGAAATCTGCACCAGTATCTTGTTTCTGACATTTTTGCATACCTGTGACAAAATGCATCAGATGTTATACTATAACTAACCTCTATATTTTGCTATAAATTTTCTTAAATAGGAATTGAATAATTGTCTACCATGCATTCTAAATATAAGCCACTTTAATCTAACCAACTTGCTTGGCTGAAGTTTTGAGGTGTGCAAGCTAGTAAATTAGCCGATCATAATAAATATCATAATTATCGTAATCTCTTTAAATATCTGAGGTTTAAATATCTGAGAATTAAATAATCAAAAGTAAAAGCTTCAGAAACTTTTCTTGATCTAAAATAAACTAATTATATTTAAAAATTATAAAAATTGTTTCTCCTTTATGCAATTAAAATATCTTCATCTGACTAAAACAAATTATTAGACATTAAAAGGCTTTTCAAAACATATTTGTCGGAAATTTAGAAGGAAATTTTTTTTATCCTCATTATCCTTGAATTTAATAATAATTTTGCATATGGAAATATTGTACATGCTAATAAAAAACGTTGTTTAAAAACAAACTAGACATTGTCATGCTTATCACATCAAATTGTTGGTATAGATTTGCTTTCAATTTTTCAATAGAGTATTACTATTTCCGCATTGAAACGAAACATTGCTTAATCTGCATAGCTGAATGGTTATGACGCTGGACTCATAGTCAGGAGATCCTGTTTCCAAATGCCAGTAGACTTAAAATTTTTTTTAAAGTATTTTTCCTTGATTTCGTGATCCAGAAGATTCTGGGCCTTTCTTTAATTTACCAGATAAGTGCTCCGGACTTTTCTTACTGTCTCAGAAAGGTATTCTGAAACTTTCCACACTTGTATAAAAGCTGAAGATCTCTCAGCTTCTATACAAGTGTGGAACAGTGTTCTTAGTTCAGAGTAGAGCGAATGAATTGATTTCACTCTACTTCCTGTATCTTCTTGAGTTCTATCTACGTGACATTATAAACTGATTGACAACTGTATCAATGTTTTACCTTCTGGATAAAAAGATATTCGATGTAAGATTTTATGGTGATAAAATAATAGTTTTTTTTTTATTCTTTCGTATCTGCAGTTATTGCAAAGAGAAATTTACAGAAAACATATCTGATCTGCAGTCGTAAAATATTTTAGATATTCTCGAGTTGAAGTTTTTTCGCTTGCTTTTATGTTGTTTCTTTTTGTTGTATAGGGTGCGCCAGAGAAACTGACTTATTTGACAAAACAAACCCGAGCGGTGAATTGGGTGGGTAGAGGGGTGATAGGGGGCTTTACTAGAGAGGGGAATCCCCAAGTTTGTTTCTCCTTCTAGACAGTTGCCATCATGCTCTTGTCTAGAGAATTCCTCCTCACAACCCCGTTCCTGGTCGTCATTCGATTCTGTAGTGGGCTAGCTCATTTCGGGAGTGTCTCTAAACCCAGAAATGGACATCAACGGACCACCAGAACTCCGGAAAATGTCGAAAGAGTAAGGCAGTCAGTTCTGCTTTCGGCTGGCAAACACGCAGCTGCTCTGGGAATTTCTGACACTCCTCCTCGACAAATTCTCCATCAAGACCTTCCATTTCATCCCAATAAATTGGCTGTTATGTAACAATGAACTGAAAACAATTTTGTTGCTCGTCAAAATGCATGTGAAATGCTGCTTGACAGCCTGCTTGAAGACGCGGTCGTTTTCTTCAGTGACGAGGCTCACTTTGAAATCCATGGTTTATATCGATCAATCACTGACCATAGCTCACCTATAGCACGCCACTGCCAACATACCGATTGATATGCTGCAAAGAGTGCACTCGAACTTCAAAAATCGACTTAATCAGTGTATGCGCAATGGGTGTAGCCATTTAATCGATGTTATTTTCAAAACTATATGAAAAAACAATTGGGATATAGTATTCTGAAATATAAAAAAAAAGAATTTAAACAATAACTGAAGTACTTTTGTTTTTATTGACCTTTCAAATGAGTAAGTCTCTGGTGCATCTTGTACTTAAAAGTTTGTAAAGATTTTGAAATCGATTTTTCTCCTGGTCTTGATGACTAGAATTCTAAAATAATGCACTGTAGCATGTCACCGATCTATTGTGACAATACAATGTTTTATTATTTTCAGAATTCGATTATCAGTGACTCGTTTGGTTTTAATTAACTTTGATTCATAGGTTTGGTATCATGGGCTTTTGAATTACAGAAAATATTTCAGGACTTTGAATAATTTATTGGATAAAAAAAATAAAAAACAAAAACTAGAAACTAATCAAATTTTTAAAAATAAGCATTACTCTGTAGTAAAGGAGATAATAGTTTTTTTCTTTTTACTTTCTCGTATGCGAAATATATTAGAAGAAAGTAATGTAATCGTCATGAATCCTAGCTCGGAAGAAATTTCATTTCAGACATCTGTGAACCTGAAAAACACATTTTGGAATTATGTTTGAAAGTAAACACAATATATATATATATATATATATATATATATATATATATACTAGTATATGGACTTTACACAATAATTGCAAATTTGTTAAATTTTGATTCGAAAATTTAAATTTTGTTAATAAAAAATCCCATTTTTCAAAATCTTTCCTCCGAACGTAGTCGGATACCTTAACGATTTGCATCTCTCTTTATGAGAAATCGTACAAAAAATTGAGAACAAAATTTACTACAAAAAATCTGCCCAGTGAAGATGGGAAGCACTTTGATGGAGAAATGTGTCAACGTATTAAACTTTTGCTCCACTTTAAAAAGTTGCCTTGCCTTTCCAAATTTATCATGCCTTTGTTCATTTTATTGATCTAATCAATTTTGGGAGCTTGACGATCTTCTTCATATTTGCAAGGTTACTTATATTTTAGCAATATACATTTCCTTTCAGTAGCGACAGTTTTGACAAAAATATAACTTTGATCAAAAGAAATATTTAGTAAATATGTGAAAAAAAAATTCGGGCATTTTTTTAGAGAAAAGTCCCAACCTTGTTATAAACTTTTACACTAATTACTTGGCATTTTAATTACCAGATATTACTTTTACCCTGAAATTAATTACGTTTTAGTGATAAGCTGGGTGCTGTTTACTTTTAAATGCTCTCATTGTGACAAATAGTGTATTGGACATGTTAAACTTTGTAATCGCCGTACCTGTTCGTTATATAAGCGTAGAATGATCTTTTCTCAAACTTATGGTCTTTGAATGATCTAATTGCAACTTATATAATCCGATACAAAAATTACACATAACCCTAAAAAATAAGGTATTCTATAAATTCTTATTTATAAAAATTAAATAACACATTTTCTGATCAAAAGCTTCATCTAATGATCAAGAGGCTAAAAGAGATCTTTTTAGTGAAGATAGGAAAAATTCGGGTACTTTTATAAATAAATGTTACAATTTTTTTTGGTAAGTTTTTGCTCCACTAGTTATTTTGTATTTAGAATATAAGGTAATCACGCATTTTATCATTTATTGTTTGGAACACTCAGAACAATCTAAACAATTAAAGCTTTCTGAAAGAAAAAAAGAAAAAACTGAAAACAAGCGCGTTTAGAGAATAAAAACGACATTTTTCCTTTTTTTTTAATAAATCGATCTAAGAATAAATCGGTTCGTGAGAATTTGTTTCGGCATCAACGTCGCTACCACTTGAAATCCAAATCATTTTTAATGTGTGGGAACGGTTCTTGACAGAACGTGTACTAATTTTGCCGTTGCACAATCGAGAAGAGGAACAATGCATTGAGAACAATCAAAAACGAAGAAAAAACTCTACTTTATTACTTCCTCAACGAAATCTACAGCTTTGGCGACTGAATAGTAAATTTGGCTATTAAATCGAAGCGGTGGGAAAATTCTGCTAATCAGACTCTAGCCGAAAGCAAGGGATGAACAGAAATAAAACACGTTTCTCTCCATTTGCTGAAGCCGTGCGTGCTGTTTGCGGTAAGTGATATTGTCAGTAGAGACAGTTCTTGCTTATCAACGTGAGGCAGAATAACAATATTCAACCCTTTAAAGGTCCAATTTCCCTCCCAACCCAGAAATGCATATTAACATATTTCGGGGGCTGAGTCGATTAAAGAATTTAATTTAGCTTATTAAATGGAATTGATTTATTCGCTGTTTGTGGCAAGTGATATTGTCAGTAGAGACAGTTCTTGCTTATCAACGTGAGGCATAATAACAATATTCAACCCTTTAAAGATGCAGTTTCCCTCCCAACACAGAAATGCATATTAACATATTTGGGGAGCTGAGTCGATTAAAGAATTTAATTTAGCTTATTAAATGGAATTGATTTAATTCGCTGGTTAATTTGATTAAGGTATCCGACTACGTTCGAAAGACAAATTTTGAAAAATTGGCTTTTTTTTAAAAAAATTATTTAAAATTACCGCTTTTAGATGTATTGTCATTTATGATACAAAATACTATAAGTTCAACAAAATTATTTATAAATATAATATATTTTGAAAAAATAAGGAAAATTTATTGTAAATTTTAATGAAATTCAACCAAATCCGTAAACACTCTACATAAAATTGTAATGCAGCAATAATATTTTTCTTTGTACACAAGTTATAGAATATAATGATGAACGAACTGAGCGGAAATCTAAGAAAAATGTTGAGTTATGGGTAAAAATATACCCTTTTTCCATGCATTCGCAACTTAATTTTTCTAAAAACGCGTATAAATGGAAAAACATTTCCCCAACAATAAAAATTTTGGTTCATTTCATTTCCAATATTATTTAAGGAACACGCTGAAATTTTATGTAAATACCTCTATTACTTTTTGAGTTATCATATTAATGGTGCAATCATACAATAACATTCTAAACAAAATTGCAAGTCCTCTGCAGGAATATTGAGCCATGCTGTCTGTATAGACGTCCATAATTGTGAAAGTGTGGATGGTGCAGGAGTTTGGGCACGAACGGACCTTTCGATGATGCCCCATAAATGCTCGATGGGATTCATATCGGGCGATCTAGGTGGCCAGATCATGCGCTGGAATTGTCCGGAATGTTCTTCAAACCAATCGCGAACAGTTCTGGCCCGGTGACATGGCGCATTGTCATCCATAAAAATCCCATCGTTGTGTGGGTACGTGAAGTCCATGAATGGCTGCAAGTGATCTGCAAGCAGCTGAACATAACCATTTCCAGTCAATGATCGGTTCAGTTGCACCAGAGGACCGAGTTCATGCCATGTAAAAACAGCCCACACCATTATGCAGCCACCACCAGCTTGAACAGTGCCTTGCTGACAGTTTGGGTCCATGGCTACACTCGAACTCTACCATCACTCGAACTCTACCAGTCGATATGCTCACGAGCCCAGGAGAATCGCTGCAGGCGATGTCGTGCTGTCAGTAAAGGCACTCGAGTCGGTCTTTTGCTGTCATAGCCCAAGGAAGACAAATTTCGCCGCACAGTCCTATCGGACACGTCCCTCGTACGTCCCACATTGATTCCTGCAGTTATTTGACGAAGTGTTGCGTGTGTATTAACATTGACCATTCCACACAGACGTCGGCGGTCTCGGTCGTTAAGTGCAGGTGGTCGCCCACAGCGCTGTCCATGATGGGATGTGATGCCTGAAATTTCATACTCTCTGCACACTCTTGATACTAGATCTCGGAATGTTGAATTCACTAACAATATCCGCAATGATATGACCCATGCGTCTAGCTCCAACTAACATTCCACGTTCAAAGTCTGTTAATTCTCGTCGTGCCGCCATAAATCACGAAAAACCTGTTCACATGAATAACTTGAACACAAATGAAAGCTCTGGAAAACGAACTGCGCATTTATACTTTTTCGCTGCGATACTACAGTCATCTGTATATTTGCATATTGCTATCCCATGACTTTTGTCACTTCAGTGTATATATATATATATATATATATGCATTTTTTCTATAAATTCACAACTTTAATTTTCTAAAAACATCTATAAAATACCTCTTTGCAAATACCTCTTTTAGTTTTTGAGATATCCTGTCAATGGTGTAGAATTTTTATGAAAAGAAAATTTTTGAGAAAGACCAATTTTCGCTGAAAAATCTGTGACCCTGGATGATAGGCCAGGCCTTCCTTTTCCTAGAAAGCATAAACTGTTTTGAAAAGAGGAAAGTCTGAATGACAAGAAATAACAATTTTTAAAAAATTCGCCAATGCGGTCGATAAGTAATGTTTTTAACGCGATCGCATACCTTAGTTGATTAATAAATCAAGACTTCCTTATGATTTGAGAAAATGAATTGAAACATTTAAGTGCTTAATTTGTTCAAAAATCTGACGAAAACCCAATTTTCTTTATAGTGTTAGGTTTTCGTATTTTAATATCTCAAAGAAGTAATTATTATTCGAAAATCAATTTATTGGCGAGGTCACATTGTTTAATCAAAATATTTTTTTACATTTTTTTTGAAGTTTTAGAAATTAATTAAGAAACAGCTGCCTTAATCATAGAATCAAAATAAATTACAGTGGTCATATAAAAATTGTTGATTTTGATATAAAGCATACTATCCACATCTTTAGAAAACGTAAATATAAATTTGTATCGGTTTCCGTTATGAATGTGAAAACATAAAATGATGAATGTTTACATGAAATCATTCTACTGTCAAATGTAAATACATATAAAAACTTACTTATTGTATACACACAAAGCTTCTTAAAGGGAGAATCATTTGAGAAAATGAGAAAACGCTTTCACAATGACATTTTCATATGATTTGAAAAAAATTGCTTCGAAAATCATCTTCATTTTAAAAACTTTTGAATAAAAATTTGTTAAACAATTGTTTTATGCATTTTCATTTCAGAGGCTTTTCCCAGGGACCATTGTAATGGTGAACCATTTTAATGTTTCTTGATTTCAATACTTGCCTTTTAACTGGTGTATCGATTATTATTGACCGCAAAGTCGATCAAACCAGCAACTATCTCAATGGAGAAAAAGCTGCAGTCTTTTTGGAATCTAGGTTATTACATTGTGGTACCTAAATCATGAGGTTGAGAAGCTGCAGGATAAGTAAGCATGTTCCCTCTTACCAGGAGGTTAAACTAAATCATAAGATTGAGAAGCTGTAGGATAAGTAGGCATGTTCCCGCTTTCCAGAAGGTTAAACCAAATCATGAGATTGAGAAACTATAGGATAAGTAAGCACGTTTCCGCTTACCAGAAGGTTAAACCAATGTTTATGTTTCTGATTAACCGTTGACGATGGGTGGCTTTTCTGTCTGAGGGCTTATCGAATGTTCTGTTAGAAAAAGAAGTTATTATGGATGTACCAGAATCCCCGAATTTCTTCTTCGCCTGAAAGTTCCGTTCAATTCTAGATGTTGCAGTAAAGTGGGCGAGGGTGCTCTTTCATAAAAAATCAGTTTTTATTATTTTATTTATTTTTAGCTTTGAAACACTAAAATGAACTCTCGTATTTTCAAATAATTATTCTTTTATGATTTTTTCCAAATCAGGGGTTGAATATCCACTTGTCAAAAGGGAAAAAAATAATAAAAACCTTTCTGTACGATATTTTCGAATAGAATGCTCCTGTTTTTGACGGTCTTTCTCATTGTGAAGCGTTCATTCATTCAGTTGGAGGCAAGCGTTTTTTAAAGCGATAATTTAATTTAATCTTAGTTAAAATAAGTGAGCAATTTCAAACTTCTTAATATCATTTTTTTATTAAAATGCAAAAGGTCATATGTCATATCTTAGCTGTATATGACAAACGATATCTTTCATTTAAAATGGCAAATCAAGGGACAATATACCATAGGTGATCCCTTGGTAAAAATTTGAGATCTTGGGAAACAAGGTTTTCTGAATTTTTAGCAGAAAAAAGAATTTAAAGCATAATCCTATAAATTTAAAGCATTTAAACATTTTCTAAGTGTTTGTGTTAGGTTATTATCTTTCTCTTACGCTTGAGCAAGATAGCAGGAAATCATGTCGAAGAGTATCATGCTGTCTGAATAATTAATAATATGCTGGCGTCTATTGATTTTTAACATCTTATCTCTTTTGTATGTGTGTGTGTACAATGGCATCCAAAATCGTCGAAAATGTATTAAATCGTTTCTATAAGTTTTATTTTTTTTAAATGTACACTTGTTGTCACTTGATAAAGCAGAATTTTAGAAATCCTGCTTAACACGTTCACTGCCATTACCCACGCAGGATATTAGGACCATTTATATAATTAGATGGCCCCTTCTTTGCTATCTTCTAACTATAATAGAGGAGGTGTCATCTAATAACAGAGATGGTTTGGTACAATGACATACTATTTGTAACGCGCAGGTGCATTTGCGACCGTCAATGTGTTAAAGAGAGAAAAAAAAACTGCTTTTCATATACGAAGTCCACAAAGAGAAATTAATGGGATTATCAACAAATTCGACTTAGGGATTTTGACTAATCTTCACGTTTTAGATGTCCCTGAACCCGTAAAAACCATTTTGGCATTTTTTGTCTGTCAGGCTGTGGGAACCGTAAAGGCCTTATCACACGGCAAAATTTTCCGTCAGCAGAAAATGACGTCATCGTGACGTCACTTCAAAGTTTCACATGATTGGTTGAATTTCGCTTGCGGACAATATTTTCATCACTATCGTTGACATTTTCTAGCTGGTTAGAAAAAGTTGTCGATTATGAAAAACTTGCTAGACTGGTTCTGAGGGTAGAAATGGAAAATAGCTGACGGAAAGTGCAGACGATATTTCGCCGTGTGATAAGGCCTTAACTCAAAAACGTAACAGGCTAGACGGGTGAGATTCGGTGTGTTATTATTACCTCAATATTAATTTTTTTTAATTTTTAGACAAAATCCATCAATAAGATGTCACACTGACCATCTCAGTGCATGTCAAATTGACAAAGAAATCCTAAGAACTATTTGGAATTTTTAGGTAATATTCGCAGATATGCACAGGATTCGCAGATAGGCAATATTCACAGATATCGCATGTGAATTAATGATGGGAAATCTCGTTCATTTGAAAGATTCGGTTCAAAGTCTTTCGTTCACCAACTTGACCCGTTTGTTTAAGGTCGTTTGCGAACGACCGGTTAGGACTTTTTGAACGAAAGAGCCTACTCATTCGTTCGCGAACGAATGAGTTAGGCTCTTTCGTTTGTGAACAAACTGATACATTGCTTTCGACTCAATACGTCATCATGGGCCAAACCGGAAATTTCCGGTTGTATTGAGTGTCATAAAAGAAGGCGACTTCTGCCTGTACTTTTCGACGCATGCGCTGTTACTTAGCCATATGTAGCTCGTTCCGAGAAGACAGTATGCACAAATTAGAGAATGGGGGAATGCATAAACTAATGATTCTCTTCCCCTCTCGCAGAATGAAGGCACAGGCTTTGTACTTTTGATCATTTCTCAGTTATTGTACTGCCTGAGATCACACAGTTATTTAATGATTTTTAATGCTTTTTAGAAGCGTTTCTTGCGTAGAAGCCCTTGAGGAATGGTTCATTAAATGGAAAATAGAAATTAACGCTATAAAACCGAATCAATTCTTTTCTCTAAACATAAAATAGTTAAAAAATCCCCCCTCTCAGAATTAAAAATCAACCCATCCCGTGGTCTAAGGAATGCAAATATTTAGGAGACCAACACGATCTAACACGTAAATTTTATCCCTTAATTTCTGGAAACTCTAAAATGAGCAGGCAAAACAAAATACTTATTTACACCGCCTATTTGCGTCCAGTACTAACATATGCCTGCCCTGTCTGGGGATATGCTGCCAGGACCAACCTGAGACTCTTAGAAATCCAGCAAAATAATTTAATTCGTCAATTTTGTAATATGAAATACTTCATGCCTAATACAAACATGTACAAATGCTTAAATTATCCCCCCCCCTTAAAAAAATTCATAGCCAAATTAGCAACTAAATTCTTCAACAACCTTGAATCTATAGATAATCCAACAATAGCCAATATCCCTAAATATCTCCCGGATGCTAAAATTAAAAAACCACGGAATATCTTGCTATATGATAATTAATCTCCTTTTATCGTCCTTATAGTCTAATAATTAATCGTAACGTTCTACTTCTAAACTCAACTCCTGTTAAACTCAAAGTAGTCCTGGACGGCATACGCCCTCACCCAGTCAATAACCAATCAGAATGGGTCCTGACACTCGCTACCCCACTCACCTCTACTTAAAATTTGATAAAATTTGGCACGAAGGGCTTCTCTTCAAGTGCATGCGACTTGAATTTTCGGCGCAATTTGTCAAAATTTTACGCTCGTACCTAACCTCACGTAATTTTAGAGTACGGGTAAACGAAATATTTTCTTCCCCCAGACCAATCCTGAGCGGCTGCGCGCAAGGGAGTTTGCTCTCTCCAACTCTTTTTAATATTTACGTCAATGACCTACCCAGAGTACTAAATTGTCACTTAGCAATTTTTGCAGACGATACCGCCATTCTAACACAGCATAGGGACCCAAACATTGTCATGAAACAATTACAAACACAAATGTCTCTCTTACAGTGCTGGCTCATCGGCTGGAAAATAAAAGTCAACCCGACTAAATGCGCGTGCCTCCTGTTTACCAAAAAGACTAAAATGCCTGATCTAACACCAATCCAAATATTCGGCCAGCCCGTCCCCTTTGTAAAGGAATACAAATACTTAGGGTTAGTTTTAGACGCAAAATTAAGCTTTAATAGTCATATTAAAGCCGCCCTCAAAAAAGCAACAGGTATGAGTAAAAAACTCAATAGCTTAATTTCCAGTAAGCTCTCGATTAGGCTCAAGCTTCTGCTCTACAAAGGAATTTTAAGACCAATTTTGATGTACGGCTCCCAAGTCTGGGGGGCCACAAGTGTTACCAACATTAGGAGGTTGCAAGTTTTTCAAAATCGTCACCTGAGAAGGATTGTGAACGCTCCCTGGTACGTCAGGAGAAAAATTCTACACCACGACCTCAAAATTGAACCTGTTTCGGAATTTATCAGAAGAACGTCGTTGAAGTTCTTCAACAAACTGCCCCAGATTCGTAACAAGTTATTAATACAACCTGCATACGATCCTGCGGTAAGTAGCTCTAGAAAAAGACCTAGAGCTGCACTTGATAACATCTACATAAATTTTCCCTTAGTGAAAAAGCTGAGAATTAATTAACTTGTTACCAATCTGGTGGATTAACTTTTTTTTTTTCCAAATTTTTACCTGTTTCGGCAAAGACAGCTACGATGAGCTGCACGCGCGAAATTCCGGAAATTGTTCCAACTAAATAAGAAAAATTAAATCAGTCCCAATAGAAAAGGCAAGTGCAACGTAACTCCATTAATTATTCCTCTCAATTACCCCATAAATAGTCTGAAAAATTATTTTATTTTAATTAATTATTCTCAATCCATTTTTTATGGAAAATAAAAGGAAAAATGTTAAATACCAAATCTCATGACGTTAGAGCTTTACGGCGCTCGTCTAAACTAGTTCATTAATTTTAACTTTCCCTAAATAGTACAAATTAAAGTTTCTATTCCAAATTATGATGTGGAGGTGCTCGTGACCACTTTGTCACACCGCGGAACTCCGAAACATCACGACGTTGCACGTCTACTTAAACAGACCTCAAGGAAATTTTTGCGCACAGCAATTCAATTTTTCAATTTGGCAATTTCATTCCGTCTTCAGCCATGGACGAAGACGGACGCTCGGTAGCTTCGCTCCCTAGCTCGCTTAATAGTAGTACCTCTACTTTTCGCAGTGATAGTATTAGAGGTTGCAATAGTGACCTAAAGACAGCTATTGAAAAGAACTGCAATGACCGAAAGATGTACATGAAATCTTTAAGAGACGAGCAGAGACAACTTCAGGATTTGAAAGAAATAATAAAACTTGCACATCCCACATCAGAAAGACTCCAACTTCACAAAAGACAGTCAGAAGAGCACGAAAATAGAATAACCTTCTACCAAGAAAAAGTACGCGCTCTAAAACCCTGCATCAAAAGACATTGTTATCCCCATAATGGAAATCAGAACATCTGTCAATTTATACAAAATCAGCATAGCAGAATACAGCAGAAGAAACAGATCGCAAAAACCTTCGTTGATACTTTAAACGAAATGGAAGAAAATGAAATGACAACCTCCGCCCAGTACCTAGATGATCTCTCCAAATGGAAGGAATTAGTTGCAGAAATTGAAAAATGGAAAGAAGAGCTAGAAGAAATAGGGAAATGCCCGATCATGAGTTGCAATAAACACCCCCCCCCATCGAGAATATCGAGGACATGGAAGCAGATGAGTCGTTCCACGAGGTAGATAAAAGGCATGCCGCCAAGAGAAAAATATCCAACTATAGTCAAGAAATAATAGTAAATAACAAGTTCCAAGCCCTTGAAGCAGATCAGGAAGGAGAAATTAAAAAGCCCCCAGCATTAAATTTAAAGATTACAAAAGATTATAATCTAGTCCTGCAAGAGATTGCCAGAAGATTCCCCGAAACTGTGAACACGTATATGAATGACTTTATCAGAATTTCCCCCATAGATGAAATCGAAAGAAAAGGAATTGTTGAGATACTTGAAAACATGAATAAAGAATATACCCTGTCAGAAGCCCCCACGGAACGTCCAATTAAAATAATTGTGAAAGGCCTACCCGGAGATATGGACAAAGAGGAGATTAAAAAAGAGTTAGAAGACAGGAACTTTCATATCAATAGAATATCGCAACTAAAAAACTTCCGAACCAAGACCCTCCACCCTATTTTCCTTGTAGAAGTAAGAAAGATAAATAATTACTTAAATATTTACAACCTCAAATCCCTTTGCTACTTTAAAATTAAAATCGAATCATTTAGAAGACCCGCCAAGGCAACGATGTGTTTCAATTGCGCAGGATTCTTTCACAGCGCGCGGAATTGCAAATGCAATCCGCGCTGCATTAAATGTAACGGAAGCCACCCCACCCAGGACTGCAAGATTAAAGAAAAAATACAAGAGCCCATATGCATCAACTGCCAAGAAACCGGCCACCTGGCCTCGTGGAGAGGATGCAAAAATTACCCCAATACTCGACCCTATCCCACTGCCAAAAGATCCTTTGCATAGATAACGAAGAAAAACCTAGACAATAGAAAGGAGACAAAGACTCAAGAAACCCAACAGACACAAAGGCAGGAACCCCCCCAGAGAAAGATAGCACCCAAGACCATAGACTCCAACCAAATAGAACTAGAAGAATTTAAAAGCATACTGGATGCACTTAAAGAAATAAAATCCCTCCTTGCGGAATTTCCCGGAATTCTGGAAGCGGCAAAAGAGCTGAAGAAAACAACAGATAAAGAGAAGCGTAAACTCATCCTCTTCAATGCACTTCTCGCCTAATCTCCCAGCAACCTAGCCTCACTCTAGCTCCGTTCCCGATTGGCTCCCTCCCGACAACCTGATTCGCCGGCCTCTTACAATAGCTTATCCAGCGGCCTCCCCTCCAAAGCTGTACCCTGAAATGTCAATCAAGCCAAACTACAACAAACTAAGGTGCTTGTCCCTGATTGGATGACCCTACTCCTGCAGTTAATCCCTTCTCTCGGTCTTCTCTCTCCCAGGCCTTCTATCTCATGTGCCGTATGAAGAAAAGTTCATGCCAGTCACCTGATGCAATGTTTAGTTTTCGTCTACCTGCCGCCATTATAGGAGGTAGCGTCTAAGGACGCGGGTACTCCTTTAACCTATCAGTCAAAATTTTTGCGCACAGCGACACCCCCATATTTCCATTTTCGGGGATAAGCCCCTTACAGGGGCTAGGCGCCTCGTCAACTCAACTCATATTTAGAAGCGTTTCTTAGGTCAGTTTTTATTTTATATTTTATTATGAAATATTTTTCAAGATTGGTTATTTTGACAGTATGGAGTTTTCAATTACGTTTAAATAATTCCTTAAAAAACCAAGCTCACCACTGTTTACTAAGTATAAAAGTATTTCGTTTTTCGAAACAATTCATTTTACATCATTATAAAATTTTTCAATAAATTTTAAAGTAACATTATAAATTAGCATTTTGTCATATTTTTAATTATTCAGCTTTTATTTTTAAATTTTATTTATTTTTATTTCCTGGAATATATGCCAATAGTCTAGTCTACTTAATAAAGAGCAGGATTCACTTAGACCATGAGTTTTTGGAATATTGATATTCCTTTTGTTTTATACTTTCGCAAATTTGATTAGATTTTTATTGTTTAAGATCTATACTATTACATTTATTCCTATAATAATAATAAAATAATAATAATAAGCAATAAATAAACAAAAGTTTTTTTCTATATTGTCGTAATGCGCGTATGTATAGATGCAATATCTGAATTAATTTCAAAGATACTACCGAAAAATGTACTTCAAACTTTCTGAAAATTTATTTAAATCGCTGAAAAAGTTGTACTTCAATACAATTCAAAAGACTGGGAAGTAAACGCACATATATTTAATTTTAAAAAAGATGCAAAAAGGGGTTTTGCGCAATTTAATGCACCAAATTATTTGAGGGGAAACATTAAATTAGCACCCTTCAACTCAAGAAATAACCACGAGCCAAAACTGTTAGTTATAGTTTCAATGTCGGACAATCATCTGGAGAATTTTGAATAATGCATATAGGGGTTTGATACCATATGCACCGGCCGGTCCAGATTATCAAATAGACGTCTAAAGAAGAAAAATAATTTGAATTTTTTTAACTCAGGAAAAATTAAGTTTCTACTTTCATTCCATTTTTGAAAGCTATGCATTAGGGTTTATTCAAATTAAAATTAAGAATTTTTTAGATTTAAAAACATTATTTCCAGGATTTTTTTTTTCATGCTTTCAAATTTGAACTATAAAATTGTGTGTTTTTACTGTTGTTGTTGTTATCGGTCGTTGACTATCACTGATACACCAACGGCTCTGACAAACTTTGAATTTATGTTTAAAAAATTTAATTAAAATTTTAATTAATCAAAAAAATTTAAAAATTAAGTATTTAATTTTAATTTATTTTTAATTTAGTTTTTTTTTTTGTATCCGAGACTCTGAAATCAAGTTTTTTGAAGATGAACCGTATTTAAAAGTTTTGCTATGTAAATTTTTATAACATTTAATATTAAAACAAATTGCTTGTATAAAGGCTAAGTTTTAAAAAAAACACATAGGTTTTAGATGTTTGGATAGGAAGATAGTGATGTTGCATTATTTAATGAGCCAGACAAAGCTTATTCCGTGTCTGCATATTCAGCCCATAATCATGATGTTGTTAAAATAGTATAGTATAAGAGAAAAACCCGTTTTTTTTTTCATTTTATTTAAACTTATTTATTTTATATCTGTAGCCTATAGTACAATTAATTAACCTTTTTTTTTTTTCTTGGTCAGCATCAAAAATTAAACACCACATTTTGCAATTTACGAGAGCAGTGAAATTAATGTCTGAGTTCTATAAAAAAAAATCTCTAATCGAGAGATTTTTTTTTTTCAGAAATGAAGATAAAACAACATTGAAATAAGAATATTCATTTGAAAGAAGCATATAATAAGAAGCTTAATAAGATAAATATTAAATATTATTACCCCTTATTATTTGTCCTTAGATGCTAATTCTTTCGTCTTCTCCTTTGTGTAGTAATAGACGAGATATAATTAGTATTTTTTAAAAGTAAATAAATAATTTATTATGATAGCAATGCTCGTCATTTAAGCAAAATTTATTTCTTACTTTTTTTTGATACCTTAAAGGTAAGAATAAAAGAGCATACGAAAAAAAAAAAGAAGAGAAAATAAAATATTCGACGTAATTCATTTTATGACAATAATTGTAGCATAAATAATTTATGAAATATTTTTTAAAAATTATTATTATTAAAACCCAAAAAAATTTAGCATCATATCAGCAAAGTCGTAAATGATTCATAAATCTTTTACTATTAAAACTCCCTGAAATCTCTAGTATACAAAAATTGCATGCCCCCCCCTTCACAAAAAAATCTCACACTTTCTGATTCTACGAGTTGAACACTTTTACCTCCCCTGAAGCATTTCCTTTTTGCTAGACGAGTATCCAAAATTTGTAGTGATAAAAGAGCTAAACACCATGTAATCAACTGAAGGTCAACTGCCAGTCTTCCTAAGTGATAATGTCCCTCCCCCCGCTTTCACATTCTTTTGCGGACACATCCACAAACATCTGTCGTCTTATCTCTATGGGGTTCAAGCATGAAATTAGCAAGTTCCATACTGTCTTTCGCGAACGGTAATAGCCAGGTCCACACAGTTAATGAACTGGAATAGCCGGGTCCACACAGTCGTTCGCGAACTGTAATACCCAGGTCCACACAGCTAAAAACGGGAATAGCCGGGTCCACACAGCCATTTTCGAACGAACGACTTATTCAGAAGATAGCGATCCGATTCAGTTCGTTCACTTAGATGACCCGTTCCTTCGCGAACGACCCACCTCTAATGTGAATACGCTTATGGCAATTCTAAAAGGGATGAACTAAAATGGTAGATCTGTCAGATTTTGCATAAATCTGTAAAAATAATGATAATACTAAATCTCTCTGTGTGTACACAACTCCACAGTTCTGAGAACTAGATTCCCGTTTTACTCATAAACACCTATTACTTAGTGATAGAGCATTTAGATGCTCTTCATGTAATGTTGATTTGACTGTTACACATATTGGCTGAGTGCCCAAACTTTAATTCTCACCGCATAACGTATTTTAACTCAACTTCACTTGACTTGCGAGAATGAGTGGGAGAACCTTCCCACCAGTATATTTTTAACTTTTTAAAGGCTATTGGATTTTATCATTTTATATACCTGTTCTTCAACAATGGACTGGTTTTGCCTGACTGATATCTCGTTTTGATTGCTGCTGTTTTAACGACTTGATTTTTAATATACCTTAAATATTTTAACTACTTTATTGCTATCATTTCAAGCCATAGGATTGGCGCAGTATAGCCTACTTTTGGCTCTTGCACCCTTAAAATTAAGAACCTGAGAACTAGATTATTGAAATTTGGTATATGATAGCTCTTAAAAACATTATAGCTTCATTAAATAGTGGCCCAAATATATTGAAATTGAGGGGCTATTGTTCTTAATTGTATATTCTCATTTTTTTACTATATGACGAAATTAAACAGAAAACGATGTGTATTGTAGAAATGTACAAGAGAGTATAAAGGAAACATTCCCACTTGCAAATCCAGCTGAATATAATATAATTTTTGTTGACGCGATTGTGTTTTATACAGCATATGAGCTTTGCTGTATCCTTTATATGCAAAATAAATATTATATAAATTGTAAATATATAAAGCATTTTTTAAAAAAACATTTTTTAAGCTTTGAAATGATTTTTATTCCTAACAGTTTTGATCTGCTGTAAGGATTTCAATATCTGAGCCATGGTAAACGTGATATAAACTGATGGGAAAAAAATCCCAACACTAGGAAGGAGCAGTGCTAGATAAACGAAATTTGGTAGGAGTGTTTATACATCTGAAAGATGACGTCGATTCAAATTTCGAGCTACGCGCGTAATTGTGGCGCTAGTAGCGACACTATGAACATGCAAATGAGGTTTGCTTTAATTAAGCGCTGTAAGGTTCGTGATCGTTATTTACAATTGAGATTTGACGTAGTGGGTTAATGTTAGTCAAGGATGCCTCTGAGAAGACGAAGAAGCCATTATCAGCAGCTCACTGAGTTTGAACGAGGTCGTGTTGTAGGGCTACGAGAAGGTGGGTTTTCTTTCCGCGATATTGCTGAAAGACTTGGCAGGAATGTATCCACTGTGCATGAGTATTGGCGGCAGTGGTCAAGGGAAGGTACTGCCTCAAGTAGACCAGGTTCCGGGCGGCCACGTGGTACTACTGAGAGGGAAGACCGTCGTATTCGGCGTATGGCTGTGGCTAATCGTACTGCGTCTTCAGCGAAAATTCGAGCTGCAGTTTGCACCACAGTGACACAACGAACTGTTACAAATCGGTTACTTCAAGGACAGCTCCGAGCCAGACGCCCAGTACAGTGCATTCCACTGACTCCAAACCACTGCCGTTTGCGACGTGAGTGGTGTCAAGCTAGAGCTCATTGGAGGACGGAGTGGAGATCTGTTGTGTTTTCTGATGAATGCCGGTTCTGCCTTGGTCGCAGGGATAGCCGTTTGTTGGTTAGAAGGAGGCCAGGTGAACGCCTGCTAGTGACCTGTCTGCGGCCTAGACACACAGGGCCTACTCCTGGAGTTATGGTTTGGGAAGCAATTTCGTATGACAGAAAGGAGCACTCTCGTGGTTATCCCACGCACCCTGACAGCAAATTTGTACGTCAGTCTAGTGATACAACCTGTTGTGCTGCCATTCATGAACAGCATTCAAGGGGGTGTTTTCCAACAGGATAACGCTCGCCCTCATACCGCTGTTGTAACCCAACATGCTCTACAGAGTGTCAACATGTTGCCTTGGCCTGCTAGATCACCAGATCTTTCTCCAATCGAGCAAGTATGGGACATCATTGGACGACAACTCCAGCGTCATTCACAACCAGCATTAACCGTCCCTGCATTGACCGCCCAAGTGCAACAGGCATGGAACTCCATCCCACAAACTGATATCCGACACCTGTACGACACAATGTATGCACGTTTGCATGCTTGCATTCAAAATTCTGGCGGTTACACCGGTTACTAATGCACCAACATTTCACATTTGAAATGGCTTTTCTCGCCAATGGCTCTACCTGTGATCTTGAAACTTTAATCAATTAAATATGTTACCTACACAAATGTATTCCTAAAATTTCATTACTGTACAATAATTTTTTCTTGGTGTTGGGATTTTTTCTCCATCAGTGTAGCTTGCCAATTAGGAAGAGCAGGAAAGCGCAAGCACGGGAAAGTATTTCGAACATAGTTTTTTGAATAAAGCCGATACACGATTTTGGCACGATCGGGGAAAATAGCAACTTGAAAGTTAAAATTACAGTGAGGCCGGAGTTCCAGTGATTAGAAATGTTTTTAGAACTTAGATTAATTAGAAAATATCAATTAGAGTCCTCACTTGAAAAAAGTGTACAAAGATCGAATTCTTTTAACAATTTATGACTCGTTTCCTGATTTACTAGAACTTTGCAATTTTGTAGTCTTAAAAGTACATTATATTAATACTTTCAGCTTAGTAATTATTTAATAGATTTATTTTAGTTAAATTTTTAGAAACATGTGACAGCACGTGGTAGTGAATTTAAAAAAACCAATTGCAAAATTCCATAATAAGTATTTTAATGAATTAGCGATACTGTAAAACAGAAATTAATTTTTTCTCAAAAACTCTAATGATTGAACTAAAAACATAAAATTCTCAGTGACTTAAAACAACATTATGAAGAAACTAAACAGCAATAAATATGTTAACAAAGTTCACAAGCATTCATTAAAAATTATAGTGTATTATGAATAGAATGAAATTTTTAGAATAGAATTTAAGAAATTTAATAGAATTAACGAAATTAACGAAATTTAATAGAATTAAATTTCTAATCTATATATACCAGTGCTTCATGCTATAGTTTTGTTTTTCCTTTGCTTTTTAAATTTGATTCCTCAAATCTTTAGTAATAACTTAGTAGAATTTTAGTTTAGCAGAATTATTAATAACTCTTTAAATATTTGAAAATAAAATTATTGCCTAAATCTATATAAATAAAAATGTATGTTAGTCTGTATGTCTCTTATACCTTCCTAAACCGTTCCTCCGATTGCGATGAAACTTGGTCGGCTTATTGCTTACATATATGGGATGGTTATAGGCATAGTGCAATGGCCTAAAAATAATGAATAAAAAATAAAAATTTGGATCTCAACCGCATCTATTTACCAAGAATAAAATTTCGAATAATTCCCCGAGGAGACACAAAAGATTCAGTAGAAATGCTAAATCCAAGTGAAAGGTTAATATTAAATAGCTATTTAACAAAAATGCCATGCAAGTCATTCTCAGAGGTAACAATTTTATTACAGATTATGCGAGAAAGTTTTGTGGAGATCAACCCTGGGGGTTTAATATTTTAATTAAATTTTCACGTTTTCTGCTGTAACCACCAAAACTATTACAGTACAAATAATTTTACCCCATCTTAATTTTCAAAAATTATCGTTTCAAATATATTAACGATTTTATGTATAAATATATTTTCTATGTTTAATCAATTTTAAAAGAAAATATTTTAATCGTATTTTCTGAAATTAAATTTGAGGATTTTGGAAGAACATTCAATGAGTCACGAAATGCAATAAATAGTTTCTTTCATTGCCATTCTCAAAGAACACCAAGTTTTACAATTCTAATATATAAAAACGAATATTTGTTTGTCTGTATTTTATATAATGTCGTACAGTCCATCCTATTTCGATAAAACATTGCCAAATTATTGATTGCTTGCACTTAATATTTTTTTCGGCGGCAGCAAGGAACCAGCTAGCTTTTTATATAAAAAAAAACTTTTTTTGTAGGTACATAAATAAAAGCGTGTTTCTGAAATTATTTATTATTATTTTTATTTAAAGATACAATTTTAAACTGCATCTGTGCTTACTTTCTTGTAAATGCGTTTTCTGATCCCACAACAGCCATTAATTTCAGGGAGCATTAATCAGAGGTATACAATATAAAATCTTAAAAACGAAGGATGGGAGTTTGTCACCTTGAGTCTAGCTCTACTTTTAAATCGGAACATGTAATAATCAGTCGCGTCAGCAGCAGCAAAGGGTATTTATTACAGGTATTTCTTTGAGATATATGTTTTGATGCCGACTGTAGGAGGTGCTCGTTGAGTGGAATTTGCGCTCCACAAATTAACCCCCCATGTCATTAAAAGATATCTTCCACACTCAGGATTGTCACATTAAAACCGTTATCTTTACATGCAAGATTTGACGATTTTACAACGAACGCCAAATGGTAATCACAGTTCAGAGTAATAATGATACTCCATGTCCTTGAAAACGAGACGAAGCTTCCGTGAGAAAACGGCTGTCTACCCTTAATTGCGTTTTAGATGAGAGTTTAAAGAAATAATGGAAATGTGAGAAATTTGATTTTAACAATTTATGATAAAGGAACATGATTATAATTTTCTCGCACAGAAGGCATTAATAATTTTGATGTGCGTAATACAAATTCATCAAATAAAGTGAAGTTTAATTTTTATTTTTATGGAGATTTTAATCTATATATCTCTTACGGTTTAACTCTTTTTAACAAAATGAAAAAAATACATAGAAACTGCTTTAAATTGAAATTTAAGGGGATATCAGTAATGCTTAGTTCTTTCAATTTGTATTTATGTATTCTTGTATGTATACATATTCCCCAAACTTTTACTTGAAATGGGCTTTGTATTTTTTATGTTAAAATTGTTCAAATAAGCTGGGTTTTTTTTTCTTTTGCAAAATATTGAGCGCTTTGTCTGAAATAAGATAGGAATCCTATTAATAATTTAAAAAATAAATGCTGGTTGATTTTCTAGAAGAAAAAACATTTCTATAAGAAAATGTTGATAATTTCTGATATTCCTTCAAATTTGAAATATATTACCACATTTTCTAGCTTATTTACCGTTAGACAATTATACACAATCCAATGCACCTTCAATAGACATGTGCATGCATCTATAGTTCTCTATTAAAACGTTTAGTTCTCAGATTCAGTATCATGATCTAAAGTTTTATTCGCAGCTAAGGTAGAAGCAAATTTCTGCCTATTTTCTTAAAGCGCTGTCAATGATTTATTACTAATTTTCAATTTGTCTTACGAAAGAAAGTATACACGAAAGAAAGCTAAAAATAAAATAAATTACTTTGCATTTTATTCGTTCTTTTTTCGCCCCTAAATTTTTTGCCAAAACTATAGATTTATATAGATTGAGAATTACAATAGTAAATATTTAAATATTAGGCATTAAGATAAAAATAACTTTGCAGCTATGTTAGCATGGTTTCTGAAGTCACTTTTTCTTCTTCTAATAAAGCATCAAAAAGTTGCCCTAAGAAATAATTTTTTTTAATATTGCATCTAAACACTTCGAATTATGAAATTTCATTAAATACGGTAGGCAATTGTACGAAAATTAAATTTTTATATATCCATCATAATTTCAAGTGTTAATTAGTACAAATTTTCTCATATTTTTATTTATACATCTATCTGTACATAAAATGCTTTTATCTATACATAAAATTTCACGTTTCTATCTAGAAAAATTTCAGAGATATACTCAGTTTAAAATTTCGAAATACTGGCCACAATTGTGGAAGAAATCGTTTATTTCGGAATGCAACTTGTGCATCATCCAGTTATTATGAGTTCAAAAAAAAAAAAAAAAATTAAGAATCGTGCATAGCATTGTTTACTTTCATTGTTCGGCAGTTACAGAAGGTCTTTATAAAGAAAAGAAACTTTTGGTTATGATGACGATTTATTTTGTAAGCAATCGTAATGCTTTTTTTAAGTTTTAGAAAAATACTATGTCGTTTTCAGTTCCCAACATTTTAATGGGCTTTGTGGTATAGTGATTAAAAATTGTAGGAACAAGCGGAGAGAAATAGTGAGAATGAAGTGTCATATATGTGATGAAAAAAATTTACATTTGTCTATGTTTTTCAGTTTACCCTTTTGTTAGATTAAGGACAGGTGGTCCAGTGCTCAACATTTTAAAATTCACAAGCTTGAGAATACTTCAACTTTAATAAGTGGCATTCATACAGAATTTTTTTCTTTCTCATAATTGTTGTTTGGTGAGACAAATGTTGCTTTCATCTAGATAGGAACATGAATTGAAAAAAAGTTCACGTTTGGATAAATGAAGACAATTCATCGTCATTGCAGTTTTTTATTCGCATGTTAGAGCTGTCGTTTTTAGAAGTTCTTGAGTTAGTCTCCTTTTCTACAAAAGTAGTTTGTATGGTAACGATAGATTCAGTTAATTTTATTGGGATTATAACTGAAATAAGTAATGAATTAATTTTGTCTAGGAATGTTTGGTAAATCTTCGCTGATTCCCTCAAGAAGCCGGTCCTCATGTCCCATGAACTCAATCACATATGCCCGAGTATTATTAAGTTAATGTAATTCTGCATAGGTATTGGAAGTGTTAATTTGGAACAAATTTTTAAGCACTTTAATTAATATAATACCATTCAATTTTTTAAAAAATATGATGAAAATTATGATATGTTTAAGCAAAGTAAGAATGGAATTTAAAAAGCTTGAAATCAAGCAATAAAACATATCCTTTGAGAGAAAATTACTACAGTTTAGTATTTATTATAGTATACTTTTATTTATAGATAAAACCAAGCAATTCTTTTTTGGAGGGAAGGGGGTTAAAGTTCCTCTAAAAAGGGCTTAAATGGGAATTAAAATTCTTTCCTGAATTTGAAGAGGTCTATTGTAGCTCTCAAGAAACAGTCATAAGCATTATCATTATTTGAAATAAGAAAAGACTAAAGCAAAAAAAGTAATAGTTAATACAAAAATATTAATTATTTTAATTATACTTTATATTAATTATTACTTTTTTTTTGCTTTAGTCTTTTCTTCTCCAAATAGTAGAAAAATTAGGGCTGTGTGATTTTATATTTTCAGGAACAAACGAATAAAAAAGGAAATGCTACAGTTCATAAAATATCAAACTTGAGTTCAGATTCTCTATACTGATATGAGCTTGAAAATAAAAACCTAATTTCCCTTATTGAACTTTAAAAACTTAGTGGTGTAATTTGTGGAATCATTTTCTTTATCTGAATCGATGTAGAAATTTTAACAGGCCATGTTTTATTCTATATTAAAGAGTATTTCTCAGAAAGTTTATTCCATTTTTAATGGCAAATTAACTACAAAAAAGTTACTGTTTTTCCTTTATTAAAACTATTTTACAATCGATTTTCATTCAAAACTATTTAGGTGATTCAAATAAGACAAATCTTCCTTATTTCTGCTATTTTGAAAATACTCCTATTAAATTAAGCAAAATCAAACTAATTTATTTCTTAACTAATATATACAATTACAAAAGAAACAAAGTCTAAAAAAGATGATAATTGTGTGAAAAGAAATAATCAGTCCATTTACTGACTCATTACATTAGATATTTTTTGTTGTTAATTTATATAGTTGTATCATTAAAACCTGAGTTTGAAGTTAAAACTTACGTCTTTTCGTATCTGAAAATTCAATTCCCTATGTATTAGATGTTCTATTTAGACATCTGTTTTCTTTATTTGTAAAATATTATTATCTATCCGACATCGCAAGACACTTCTATAGATAAAAGCAGTATTGATTATGTCAATAGAAACAACATGATTTGAAATATTTTTTAAAAGAATATTTTACAAAAAGGTGAGTTGAAATAAACAAAAGTAGGTTTTTTAACTAACTAATGTATTGAAAGAAAAAGACAAAAAAACTCTTGAAATCTATTTATTGTTTGCTATTATATATATATTACAATTTTACTTCTACTACAATGACATTTAACATCAGGACTATTGAGATTAACAATTTTTGGCACTTTTATATCTACAACAATTGTTACTAATTATTATTCTAAAAATTTGATATATCTATACTTTTTAGCGCCCAAGTTTCACACATTATTTCAAATTCTTTTCGGTTATGTTACATATATTTGACTAATTAATAATTATTACAGAAGTTTGGTAATCTAAAATTATGTGTCTATAGTTTTTATCGATTAGTTTCCAAAGTTATTTTATTATTTTTGTCAATAATACAATCAGGACAGATATTAAATGAATTTTTTTCAATTTTGAGTATAAAGTATAGCTTTACATCGATAATATCCAAAGAAACTTTTCTCTGATTTTTTTGAAAATTTCAAACTGATTTAATTAATTTTTAGTAGGATATGAAGCGATATTTAATTGCATTTCATCCACAGTAGTTTTCATTATTTATTTTATATGTGAAGGTATTATAGCCTTAGTTAACTAAACATTTGTATGAAATAAACCAAAAAGCTTTTGTAAAAATAATAAATCGTTATTTTTTTAAAGTATAGTTTTTTTAAAAAATGTCTATCTTAATACATATTTTTTTTAAAAGGTTTTTTGTCAGTTTTATTTGAGTTTTGTTTTTAAATCAAATGTCACTTTTAGCAAGAAAACACGTTTCAGTTTTTCAGCACAATCTGTATTAGAATCTATCTTTTGAAATTATCAGAGTTAATAGATAAGTACATTTTTTTTAAGGTTCTGAATGACAGAATGTGTAAGTGTATGAATCGAATGTTCCAAATTAAATAATTTCGTTCTTGCCATATTAATTAATGAAATCAAGTCGAAACAGAATATAAATCGAAATTAAGGCTATTGGGAATGATAACAAGAACATGTTTGTAGCAACTAAGCAACCTTCAAAATTAATTTTACTAATTTTCAACTAAAATTTTTGGGTTAATTCCTCATACAAATTTTTTAATGTTTTTCAAATTCAAAGAATCTGATCTTGAAGAAACTGAAGGACTTATTTGAGAATAAGTTTCTCATATTTAAATACTATTTGTTTAATTGATGTATTGTTCAAAAATCTACAGCTTATTTGAGTGATTTATTAATGACGTACTGAATGCAGAAATAGTAAAGTAATTACTGAATAGAATACGGTACATTAATCACGAACAGAATCAGGTATAGATCCGAAATTAAATTTCATCATGTAGTGAAAATTTAATTTGCATTGAGCATTTTATTTCTATTTTTAAAGCATTGTTCATTTGATAATTATTGCGCGCTCTCGATTCCTATATCTTCCTAATTCTCCAGAATGAGTCGCTAAACCGTAAGATTTTTTTTCTTTTCAAATTCATAAATATTTTGAAACGGTTAGTATAACATCATTTGAAATCGTAGAAAAATTTTTTTAAATAGTTTTAGAGAATTATTATTTGGAATTGGGTTTAGTTGCAATGTATATAAAGTATCGCATACGTCACATTTTTCAAATAGTTTCCTAACTATTTTCAAGTGCTCATTAAAGTACTCATTCAGTCATCATTAAAGTCATGATGATATCGTTAATCTTGATTTCCATCAATTATAGTATATCATGTGAAAGATTCGTACATCATTTTATTTAACCAATCCATTAAGAAGTTCTTAAAAATTTTAACTGAAGTTACTGTTTAGAAAAAGCAGATATTTTTTCTCAAAGTTAAAAAAAGTAACAACGGAAAGTTATGGTAAAATAGCAAAATTGATTTCAATTTCATTTCTATAAAAATTATTTATGCTACAAATTATTTCTAATATTAATTTTGAATTTTTTAGAAAATCTAAAGAAAAAATATCCCGAAAATGAAAATTTTGTCTTTGGAAAGTTAATCTTTTAAATTTTAATGTGACACAACAATTGCCAATAAGCTTTTTCGATTGATTAAGTTTAAATTAAGATTTAATAAATAAAAATTAACAATTTTGGAAAAGATTCTAATTATTGAATATCTATTGGTAAAGAAGTAATTATGTACCAAATTTTATAAATCTGGGACTAGCTGTTTATATATAGTTCCTTTTTTTGGAGATTTTTGTTTCTCGCGATTTACAAAAAACGAATTGAACAGTATGGCTGTAATATAAATATATTGGAATTTTTAATTCGGAATCTGTAATATAAATTTATAGAACAGCAAAATAAATTTAACACAAAAAAATAAATGAAATTAATTTAAACACAAATAATCAAATTAAAACATGAAATTCCTTGCAAGACTATGACGTATTTTTTTTAAATAAAAGAAAACAAAATTGTAACATTCTTACTTCAAAAATCAAATTTTAACAAATAGTCTTGATTTCTTAACAGAAAATCTAAAAACGTATTCATGTTATGAATTTTGAGGGAAAGTAGTTAAATAAATAAATAAAATAAATTCCTTTTTTTATTTTTTGAAGGCGTTTCAAGTATTTAAAAATTGCTTGATAGCAACATTTTACGGAACAAGCTGCTCAGAAATATTTTGATAAGTAAAATTTAGTGAAAAGAATTTTTTTCTCATAAGTTTCCGAAAACCACATGAGGTACTTCCTGGTAGTCTTATCTTATCATAAAGTCATCTATCACTGCCTAAAAGGTCATTAATGAAGGGGTACGGCACCGGCCTAAAAGGTCATTAACGAAGGGCAACGGCACCGAAGAAAAAACACGAGTGGAATATTCGCTCCACGCTAAACTTTCCTGTCAAAGGTAATAAAATTCCAGTAAACCTACAAACTAGGGGTAGAAATTATCAATGGAGCGCAAATTCCACAATCCCCTTCAATCTGTCAGGCCAAATGCTCTCCCTATTATGTAGTGTAGCGTGGAGAGGGGATGCCAGTTTAGATGCCATCCTCATCATCTGACCGTGGTTCAAAATGACGCGGTCCATCTCAAAATAGCCCTAGACCTAGTGTTCCTTTACAACAGGACGTTAATATAACTACACTAAACAAACTTCATATAGTAACTAATAAAACTTTTGTTTTAGAAACAGAATGCCAATAGAAGGAAAATATTCATTTCTGAGGTTAAATATCTAAGTATATGTTCCTTTAAATAATAATGATAGTGAAATACTGTAAAATATCTGCAAAAAGGTAAGGATAAAATCCATTTTAATACCGAAATTTTCAGAAACAATGATAACAATATATATATATATATATATATATATATATATATATATATATATATATATATATATATATATATATAAAATTA
>JAPMOQ010014289.1:118238-131596 GCA_026543055.1 Argiope trifasciata
AATGTGTGTGTGTGCGTGTGTGTGTGTGTTGGCGCTCTACAGGCCAGACCGTTGGACCTACAGCTACCAAATTTGGTACATGTATACCTTGGAGGTCCGGAATGTGCACCTCGGAGCCCCTTTTTCGAATTTTTAATTAGAATTTGAATTAATTAAAATTTAAACGAAATTTTGACGTTTTTCCGCTATAACTTCCGAAAATATGATCGCATAAACATGATTTTTACATCAATTTAAAGATTAAAAATTAGCTTTCTAACGGTATCAATTTTTTAAATTTATAATGTAAGCTTCTATTTTTAACGAATTTTTAAAGAAATATTTTAATCATGTTTTTATCACGTGACTGGATAAAATAAAAGAATGCCGGAAGTTCAAATAAAAAAATTATCATCGCAAAATAAATCTACAGAAATGCAACTTTTAAGCACGTGACTGGATAAAATAAAAGAAATATAAAATGTGATATTTTCTTTAAAAAATAAATGCAAAGCAAAGGTTTCTACAATCGTTTGCAATATCTATATCATTAACTCAATAAATCTTCTTTATTTACGGTAAACCTGATTGAATTTAGACAGGATATGCATTGAAATCCCGACTTAATGGCACATTTATGTAATCGTTTGCAATATCTGTATCATTAATTTAATACTTTTTTCCCTTTCTCGCTTTCTTTAAAAAAACATATTTAATATTTTGGCAACATCACCGATTTTTTTTAATATTTTGGAAGCATAATCGATGGTTAAAACTAACTGATTTATAAAATTAAAGAATATTATTAGGAAAAGGCGTACTTTTAGAACTTTCCGTCCATCATCTTAAAGAAAATATTAATTTCAGGTCAATCAATGCCCGGAATTACTTCAAAGCTAATGAATATATGATTTAATTGAAAATTTTAGAACGCTTTACTCATGGCGAACCAGCTGGTCGCCAAAGGCGGCTAGTAAAAAATAGAATAAATACTATTTAATTTTCTCCTTTATATAGCATTCCATTTCAATAAATGTATTCACTGCCGATAAGAAAATAAATATCATTCTTAATCAAACAAGATAATTTCTTAAGAACATTCACTGTCTATAAGAAAATAAATATCATTATTAATTAAACAAGTTAATTTCTTAAGAATATTCTTAATTAAACAAGGATGTTCATACGATAAGAAATAGGATATAATAAAAAATAGAATAAATACTATTTAATTTTCTCCTTTATATAGCATTCCATTTCAATAAATATATTCACTGCCAATAAGAAAATAAATATCATTCTTAATTAAACAAGATAACTATTTCAAATTCCAAATGGTGTTTCCAAGATTATTTCTTCCGCGACAGCAACGCGCCGGGTACCAGCTAATACAGAATAAATTGATGCATTTAAACTGGCCAACCTTACCACAAGTTCGAACAGGGAAAAAAACTAGAAAATAAATTAAGATATCTGACTTCGTTAAAGACGCTGCTAATCGACCGCATTGGCGAATTTTTTTTTCTTGTTATTTCTTATAATTCACATTTTCCTCTTCAAAACCTTTTCTTGATAAAGGAAGGCGTGACCTATCATTCAGGGTCAAATAATTTTCAGCAAAAATTTGTCTTCCATTTTCTCAGAACTTTAATTTTCATTAAAATTCTCCACCAAAAACATGGTATCTCAAAAACTAATAGAGGTATTTATGTTAAAAAAAATTCAGCATAATAATATGGGCAATAAAATGAACCAAAATTTTTATTCTTGGTGAAATAATTTTTCGTTTATAGGTGTTTTTAGAAAAATGAAGTTGTGTATGTATGGGAAAAAACTGCATATGCACGTATATTTTTTCCCATCACTTCTTTGCATCTCAAAATTTTTCTTAGATTTTGCTTCATTTCATTCATCATTATATTCTACAGCTTGTGAACAAAGAAATAAAAGATTGCTGCATTACCATTTTGTGTAGAGTGTTAGTCATTTTGGTTAAATTTTATTAAAATTTACAACACATTTTCCTATTTCTCAAAATTTATTATATTTTTGAATAATTTGCTTGTGTTTATAGTATTTTGTTTCTTAATTGACATTCTTTAATTTTAAATAGTTTTTAAAGAATCCAATTTCTCAAAAACAATTTCCTTCGAACGTAGTCGGATGCCTTAAAATCGCGTAAAAACTTTATTTTTTTTTTCAATTTAAATTTAAAATCGAAATTCATAAAACACCGATTAGTGATTTAATAAATCCAAACTGTTTCCTCTTTTTTTATATACATAAATTCCTCGGCAACACACGCTTGATCGATTCTTAAAACTCCCGTTTCACTCTTTGCAAAGCGATCGAGATCTATTAGATTCGAAAGTTCACTTCCTTGAAAACCGCTTCTCTAAAAAGGCAGCGATGCAAAACGGCTTTCTCACTCCGACTCCAGCAAGGACATGCATTGTGAACGATATTTTTCGGCTATAGAGTTATTCATCCAGATAATAGAGCACACGGAGAGATTCTTTGCACGAATGCCGTCATAGCTGCAGGCAGCTGCAACGAGGAAATAAGCTGCTGAGGTAAACAGCAGTCCAATTTCACTCGCATCAAAGCGATACTTTAAAATAGAAACTTAATTAGAGATTCATGGCTTTTTCCTTAAACTGGGGTCGCAGTGGCCTGGTGGCTTCGGAACCGGAGGGTTTCAGCTTTGAGACCGAAGACCCGTCGTGTGAAGGGGTAAATCTGTCAGACCAAATGTTCTCCCATTGGTGTGTTGTGGAGAGGGGGGTGCCACTTCAGGTATCATCCTCGTTATCTGACCATGGTTCAAAATTCCAAAGTTCGTCCCAAAATAGCCCTCGTATTACTTTAAACGGGACGTTAATATAACTAAACTAAAACCCACATTAAACTGAAATCTACTTTCGACAGTCGACGATTTAAATCACTAAAAAAAAAGTCTTGTTGTTTTCAAGGGCACTTGTCACTGACAAGCTCACAGATCGCTGTCAGCGATTTCAAGCCTAAATGGGCGTCCCTTGTTTTCCAGTAGCGCCAACGGTACGACTTAGCTACTTCATGCTTCATATTCGCTTGCAGAACCCCTTTTTTACAGGACGGAACATTCACACTACTAACAGACAGAACACAGAATCGAAACAGAACACAGAATAACAACCATTCCTGATCCGGAACTCGAACCCGGGACGCCCACAACACTAGGAAGACACGCTACCCTTAAGCAAGGACACCGGCCAACCAAACTTACATGCTAACTCCCCTCCCCCCCCCCCACAAAAAAAGTAAAAGGATTGCTAGGAGCCATTCTAGTTATGGAATATTGGAAGGAAGGTATAAACAAAAGCAAATACAAAATATTTTATTGGAAGTAAATCCTCTTAGCAATTTTGATTTTTTTTTTAACATTTCATTGCTTTTTGGGAAGGCTATCAGTTTAGTGAGCTGAAAGGGGAATTGTGAGAAGAAATAAAACTACGATGGTTTGACAGATGGTATATGTCCAAAAAAGAAAGAGTCACTTTCGACTTTATTCCTAATCCCGAAATAAGAAGATACCATCCACTTATAATCCAAATAATATTTTGACATGGGAGATTTTCTGTATATTTCCAAAGATTTGAAAGGACGCTGGAAAATAAATGCATTTGCGGAGAAATGGGTTCGGTTAACAACTATTGAATGGAATGTATAGAGGTCTCTGAATGAAAGAAAACCCTGAAGATTGTCAATAAGGACAGTACTAATGGTCATCTCCAAACCCTGAAGGATATGATGATAAAGATGGATAGTTCATTCCAAGCCTTTGAGAGTGTGCAGTTGTGGAGAAAGACAGCTCTTTACTACCCCGAAAGGAATGTTCGTTCGACTGATTGATCAATGTAAGGTTGGACAATGATTCGGCAGTCGACCCCAACAAATCCAGTCGATACTTCAGTGGTGGTCAGCTGTATACAAGAGGAATAAGTGTAGTGTTCGTTGTTATTATTTTTTTGTTATTCAGTAAGATCCATTGAGTAGAGGATTTGAAATTTAGCTCGCAATCACTACTTCTTGCCACCGGTCAAGAAAAATAATGCAGAACCAAAGATGGGTAGATCGAAATGCGAATATTGGCAAAAATGGAATACTGAATTAAAATTGGACTTACATACCTAAAGTAATTCTGTTTCATCGTTAATTATATATTGCTGAAATCAATTTTTAGCTATACGAAAGTCCTTAACAGGAAAAGACTTTGTTAATCATCAAATGCCAACACCTTTAAAAATCCAAATAGAATTTCAAAATAATTAAAGAACTACGCGATTTTTCTCCAATTAACGTAATCAAACAGAATCTTTAATGAAATAAGTAATTTTTTTATGATGCATGATAATTAGACATAAATTACTCGAAAGATACGTGACTTTTCATGGTGAAGGAAAAAGTAATCAGCTAGTAGTAAAAAGAATGAAAAGGTAATCAGCTAGTAGTAAAAAGAATGAAAAGGTAATCAGCTAGCTTTTACAACTTATCTTGCAAACCGGGAAATACACCTACATTTTATCGTATAATACCAGGAAACAGATTTCAAAATGCTTTTTTGGTGAGGCTTTCAAATTAACTTTTTGACAGTTGTGAAATAATAATAAGGCATTTGTATAAAGAAGCTTCATTACTCTTCGCTACATTTTATTGTTTCTTAATGGCAATATAGAGGTATTATTGTTTCTTAATGGTGATATTCATTTTTTGTGATTCGATCGACCGAATGCAGATAAATTTTAGCTCAATTATCTTTTTCTCTCTTTAATTTATTTATTTATCTATAATTCATAGTGTACAAAAGTACCTTAATTGTGAAAAATTTGACTTTTAAAATTTTTGCAAGTCACCTCATTTTATAGATTCCGAAAAATCCATTAATGTATGTGCTAAACATTAAGGTAATGCTTATTAATGTCTTTAAATGCTAATGTTCAAATCATTTATTTATAGGATTATGTCTGCTTGTATTTAAACGAAAGAAATTCGGCATGCAAATTGCATACACCGATTTTAGCTTTGTATCAAGTTTTGAATGAAATCCAGTTGCGCAATAACTCAATAACACAATAAACTAAGAATATGGAATTTGAATTGTAGTTTAGACATCACAATTCTACATCTGTCTGAAACGATGTACAATTGTTTTTGGGACACGATGTACAAAGGGTCTCTGGAAAAGAGATTCAAACTGTATTCTCTATTTTCTTCTCATAAAACGACCTATAATATTTAAGAATACGGGAAAATACAGGGTGTATTTTGCGAGTATAATTCAGAAATAAAACTAACTAAACGATAGAAATTTAGTACACGACATTGTAGAGTGTCTAAATTTGGACGAAGTCAAGCAAAAAGGTATTTTAGCCTTGTACATGTAAATGTGAGAAACTTACGAGATAAACGAAAATGGTATTTGATCTTGAGAGAATAATAGTAATTTTCCGCAACTCAACTTATCAAAGTAGAGAGTTCCGAATGCATTATTTCATTTCTCCAAAAATGCGATTTTTCAATCTCATAAAATGGGGATTTTAGAGCTGTATAATCTCTACGGATTTTAAAGCTGTATAATCTCTACTGGATAATACAGTTATAAAAGTTCATCAATTCCTTTTTTTTTAATGTAGCCACTAAAATAGAAAATTACAGTTAGCTTTCTCTCTCCTATATATATAAATTTCAATATGGATTAAAAAAAATGGTGTAATCTCATGAAATCTAGTACAACAATATTTACAAACATAATGGATGCGCTAAATCTATTTTTTACTTATTTCTATGCAGAAATAATTTTAAGAGAACTATGTGTAGTAAAAAAATGTCCGTCCGGGTCCCCCCTCTCGTGTGGTGTGAAAGTTTGGAGAGGGAGAGTTCCAGCTCAGGCGTCCTTCTCGGCATCTGAACGCTGTTCAAAATGACGAGGTCCGTCCCAAAATAGCCCTTGGGAGGCTTCCAAACGGGACGTTAATATAACTAAAACTAAACCAAAGGATTAAGAGTATTTCGAAATTTAAAAGAAAACCCTCTTTCTAAGTCAAATGAACTCTACTGCTATTCTGTTTTTCAACGTCTCCATGATGTGAAGAGGCCAGCTCAGGTGTTTTCCTCGCCATCTGACAGTGGTTCAAAATGACGAGGTCCGTCCCAAAATAGCCCTCGTGTTGCATCAAAACGGGACTTTAATATAACTAAACTAAACCAAAGGATTTTTTTGAAATTTAAAAGAAAACCCTCTTTCCAAGTCAGATGAAAACCCGCTTTTTATGTCCAAAAAAAAAAAAAAACTGTTTCAACCAAGTCAAATGAAGAACTTTATTGCTATTCTGTTTTTCAACGACTCCATGTTTTTTCGTCACTATCAATTGTTCAGTCCTTGCTAGATATAGTCGAGGAAAGAAAAAGAATTTCAATGAACACCTTGAATCCTCCGTTTTAGATCAGGCACCGAAAGCGGTAATATCAGGCTAAGAATACCTCTCTAAAATGAAGAATGAGGAACCGATTGCTGCGTCATTCAAGCGCATCCGAAAATGCTTTCGCTTTTCTGTCGCACAGGTTACCACTACACACGCAACCGTTTCTTTCGCCTGCAATTTCTTCTTCCAAATAAAAATGAAATAACGGTACTGAAATCTTAGGATATGTGACCTATATTTCCAATTTTGCCACCACCATTGTGTTATACAACGGCCCTTCAAGTAGCTGGTACGCAGAAAGGTTTCACTGGAGATCGACGTAATATATGTTTTTCAATCTCTAGAGAAGTGCATAGATCAGAAAAACAATAAATTTCATTTGGATTCGTTTCTTTAGACAAAACAACAAGTATTAATGTTAATTAAGTATAAAGGAAGTCGTATAACTAACTGTTTCTTTCGCCGGCAATTCTTCTTCAACAGAAAATGGTACGCAGAAATGACGGAACCGAAACTTTAGGATCTGTGACCTATATTTGCAGATCTGTGACAATACTTTCAATTTTATTTGCCACCGCCATTATGTTATACAACGGCACTTCAAGTTGCTGGTATGCAGAAAGGTTTCACTAGCGAACGACGTAATATATGTTTTTCAATCTCTAGAGAAGTGCATAGATCAGAAAACCAACAAATTTCATTTTAATTCGTTTCTTTAGACAAAACAAGTATTTATGTTTCAGACTAAATTGCCCAAATGCAAAGGAATTCAAATAATTCGAAGCTGATTGGACTAATTAAATTTATCTAACATTTCGAATTCAGAAAAACGGGCTCTAAACATAAAGAAAGATGTGATATTTTTAACTTAAAATAGATAATATATAATAAATAAAACACAGTTTTAACAAGTAAAGCAATCATAATTCGAATAATTTTCCAAGAATTTCAATAAATAAAGAGCGAATTGAGTCTTTAATAAAACTATTCTATGAGAGAACAGATATTTAAGTATATTTTTTTAAGAAACGAAATCCCTTCTGATTTTTTAATGTCAGATGTATTGTCAGTACAATTTTTTTAAAGAAATACAGTAATAATTTAAGGTAAAAAAATTCCAATGATTTTCATTTATACATTTAGCGCAAAAAAATAATGTAGAAACGAAAACATTATTATAATTTACAATTTTTAGTTTCAACTTCGATTTAATCAAAATAAAATCGAATTATAAACAATAATGTAGCAGTATGCTATACGGATATGTTAAAAATCAGAAGAAAAAAAATTCCAATTAAAAAAAATTTTCAACTCGACCAAGTTCCACTTTAGTAATAAACTCTTTAAAAATTTTAAATAAAATTATTGCCTAAATCTTTATAAATAAAAATGAATGTTTGCCTGCATGCCTCTTATGCCTTCCTAAACAGTTCATCCGATTACGATGAAGCTTGGTCGGCTTATTGCTTACATCTACGGGATGGTTATAGGCAGAGTACAATGACCTAAAAATAATCAATAAAAAATAAAAATTCGGATCTCAACCGCATCTATTTACCAAGAATGAAATTTCGAATAATTCACCGAGGAGATACAATAGATTATGTAGAAATATTAAATCCAAGTCAGAGGTTAATATTTTGTAGCTATAGAACACAAATGTCAAGCAAGTCATTCTCAGAGGTAACAAATTTCATTAAAGATTATGCGAGAAAGTATTGGGAAGACCAACCTTTTGGGTTTTTAAATTTTAGCGTTTTTCGCAGTAACTTCCGAAAATATCATAGCACAAATAATTTTTCACTATCTTAGCTTTCCAAAAATTATCTTTTTAACTATATTAACGATTTGATGGTATAAATATATTTTCTATCTTTCATCAATTTTAAAAGAAAATTTTTTAATCACATTTTCTAAAATTAAAGCTGAGAAATCTGGTCAAATATTAAACGAATCACGAGATACAATAAATAGTTTCTTTCATTACCATTCCGAAAGAACATCAACTTTTACAATTTCGTAAAGAATACACAAATCTAATATATACAAATGAATATTTGTTTTGTGTTATTTTATATACTTCCGTACCGTTCTTCATATTTCGATAAAACATTGCCCAATTATTGATTGATTGCATTTATTAATATTTTTTTCGGCAACGCGCCGGGTACGAGATTAGAATGCTTTTCATTTCAAATATTCAAACATATCATCTGAAAATGCAAGTATTTCAAAATACTCATTGAAAAATTATTACGAAATCAAGAATTTCTGATCAGGCAACTTCAGAACTAGGTGTGGCTGTCTGAAATCAAAAGTATCAAGCAACGCTGAATTCTGTCGCACGTGCGGGTATTGGGACAAATGCGTACTACCACTTCCGTACAGGTCATAAAAGACCAATAAATCACTCTAAGCCCATTGAAAAAAGGGGGTAGGGAGTAATTAGTTTAGGTTTGCAAAAAACGTGTTATCTGTTGGCAAGAGTATTTGGCGGGAAAGGGTATTGGCGTTTTAACTTTTTGATGCATAAACATAAGAAAAAAAGTTTTGTCTCTATGTGTACGAGATATGCTGGCTCTCAACACACCATACCGTTTAGCTATGAAATTTGACAAATATTTACTTTGAAGGATAGATAAGTGATTTTTTAAAAATTTAATTAAAAAATAAAAGAAATATTGACTTTATTTTCGTTATAACTTTCTAAAAATTTTCAGTAAAAAAAATAGTTTTTACAGCATTTTAAAATTTAAAAGACGGACAGACAGATAGATAACTGGACGACAAAGGTGGTAAATTTAAAGTATACGACGAAATACATCAAGAACGCTTGCATTACTACGCTTGAATTCTCTGAATTATTCATTCACAGTCTAAGTATGCTAAATATAGTTCTCAAATAAAAATCAATAAATTTTAAAAGAAAATGTAAAACAGAAATTCCATTCTAAAAAATTACGCCTAAACTCAATTATTACCATCACAAACGATTCTAATTGTTTTAAGAGAAGCTGATCATTTAAATGTACATTTCAAACGATTAATAGTACATAAGTCAATAAAGAATTTAACAATTGATAACTTTCCTACTATTTGAAATTAAATCTGTTCAAAGCTTTTGAACTTCTGGGAATCAAATACATAATACATAGTAAAAAATTTGGAGGGAAAAGGTTGTTTCGAGATTTGCATTATCACAGGACCCCTGGAAGGTTTAAAATGGCCATGAATTCTTCTGAAATTAGAAATAATTACACTGCTTAAAATATGGTTAAAAAACGCATAGATAATCAGTAAAAATTTCAATAATGGTGTAGGTTTATATTGTTCAAGGGTAAATTACCTGAGCTTCATTTAATACTATTGTTAATGGCTTATTTTACATACAGGAACGATCTATAAAAAAATTAAAGTTTCTGAAGAACATATACTGCATATATTAATGTTAATTTATTACTACGTACATTAATGTAAATATTTTTTTAAATTCTGTTTTATATTTTATCAATAGATTTGTAATTAGGGTTTAATAAATAGTGTCACTAGAAGAAAATTAAATTTGAATTCAGCTAATATCACCTACAAATTTTCGCAGATAAAAAGGATCAGTTGGCAAAATATTAATATACTTCTGATTTAGTAAGCTATTTATTTTATGCACCGTGTAATAACAATATTTCATATATAAAATTCAAAGTCGTATAATGAACAAACAATTTATCTTTATCTGAGCAGATTTTTCATTTAAATGTAACAGCATTGAAATTAAATCTACAATGATAAACAGAAAAGTTTAAATTTGTAAAAGAAATATATAGCACGGAAAATTAACATTCGTAGTTGGAATCTTTTCTTACTGCTTACGTCATTTCAAGATTTTTTTTTTATAACTATTCCCATCTTACAAATAATTTCAATGCTTTTAACACCATTTAATTGTACTCCATACTTAAGAAACAATATTTTTTTTAAAGTTCCTATATTTAAGTAACATACATTTCAGTGTTCAAACTTACTAAATTAAACAAACGAATCAAGAAGAAATAAAATAAAAACTAATGAAACCAAAATTCTTTTGTTTAATGCAAATCGTTATATTCATGTAAAATAATTCATTTACCAAAATCTAGATTATTGTTCCAAAGTCGATATAGTATTTATATGAAAAAAATATCATTGGTCATTAATTTTTATCATATTTTTTGAATAAACTCCTTGAAAAGCAATTCATGCTTCATAAAAAACCAAGAGGAAAATATCGCATGAAATGGTATTAAACAACATTAAGTATTCGAAATTTTGTTAAGTATGTTAACTCTCGCCAAATCTGACACTTTCAGATAACGTTTAAAATGTTGCAGCCTCTTCAAAAACTCATCCTTTACAGTAACACAATCCCATTGTAAACGGGACCATTGATTGACAGTTTTATGACTGGTACGCAAATGACTCGTACGAAAGAGTCATACAACCCACGTGCGATATGCAGTGAAAAAACGTAGGACGCTTCCTTTTTCAGTGTCATCTTTCGCTGAGTTAAGTAGATAAAGCTGGATAACAATGCTATCTTGTGTGAGGTATGGAACACATGAGCTTGAAGCTTTTTCAGTTCCGACAGGATAAACAAATGAGGAAACCAAACAAAGAATTCGGTTTGAGTTCATTGACATATCTTTGAGTAATTGGACTTTTTTTCTGAATCATCGATTTTTAGACCAGAAATCATCCACAAGTTGTTTTCACAAGTTTTCAATGTTTTCCGTTTTAAAAAATGCAAAGGAATCAAGTTTTCTACATTGCAAATAAATTGCAACAATTTGTGAAAATTGAGTGAACAAATCTATCTAAATAAAAATGAATGTTTGTTACCTTCCTCAACCGTTCATCCGATGGTGATGAACGCTTATAGTTTACACCCACGGGATGGTTAGTACAATGATCTAAAATGAAATTAAAAAAAAAATTCGAACACCTGTTTACCTAAGAGTCATCTCTAAATAACTAGCTGAGGAGACAATAGATTCTCTAGAAATGCTAAATCCAAGAGAAAGGTTCATTTTTTGTAGCCATAGAACACAAAAGTCATGCAATTTATTCTGAGGTAGCAACTTTATTACAGATGGTGCGAGAAAATTTGGGGGCGACCAATACCGAAGTTTTAGATTTTAAATAAATTTTAGCGTTTTTCACAGTCACTTCCAAAAGTATTCTAGTACAAATAATTTTTAAAAAATTAATTTTTCAACTATATTAACGATTTTATAATATAAATATATTTTCTAGGTTAAATGAATTTTGAAAGAAAATATTTTCTAAAATGTCACTTGCGAATTCCGAACTAATATGAAACGAATCACAATAAATACTTTCTTTTTATCCCCATTCTGAAAGAGAAAAGCTGCTAGATATTGAAAACTTTGCTAAAAATTTAGGATGCTATTTCGCTTGCTCTTTTACCAGAAGATACATTTCATACATTTTATCAGCAAAACATAGCAGGCACAATAAAGTATTTTTAAAAATTCTACTTTAAAGTAATAGAAACCTTTTATATTTATAAATATTAGCTATTTCAAGCGACTCTGTTAGCATGGGGCTTTTGTTGTATATGTAAGAAAAACTATCAAATAATTACAAACAAAAAGAAATTAAACTTGACTTAAAAAAGATCATTTAAAAGTATAAGTATATACGAAAAATATATAACATAAATACAATTTAATAACAAAAACACACAACCAACGTAAAAACAATTTATTTACATTGTATATAGCATGCCTGACATTGTACAACGCACATGCCTGATTTTCCTAAGCTAGTTGGGGTAACCCAATGCAGATTTAAAATTTTTTATTTCCCTTATTCTGTTTTCTTTTAATTTAAAAGTTCTTCAGAATGAATCCGAAAAATCCATTAATTAACAACATTTGATTTTAAGTACATCAAACACAAAGTAAATAAACAGAACTGTTTCAAATAATCGGTCAAAATTCTGCTAATACTAACCTCATTTCTGTTGGGAAAAAATACTCGGAGCCTTACTCATCTTTGGCGAGATTTGACCGTAGCTTTTTGGCGTGAAAGATAGTTTTTAATTAATAAAAAAATGAACCACTCAATGAACCGAGAAAAAAAGTATTTTTTTTTTTCTATTCCTGACTATAATCTATATTAGTGCTAATTTTCATCCAATTCCCTTGAACCGTTCCAGTGTGATTGACTTACTAACATCTATCCATCTAAACTTTCACAATTATAATATTAGTATAGATAGATCATTTAGTTAAAGTCATTAATAAATTATTTTAGCCGAAGTTTTGATGTTTAATTACATTAAAATTAAATAACTATTCAGCTTATTTAAATAATTCAGGTTTCTTTCAGAAATCTTAAAAATTAAACTATTTCATTTTACGTAAATCTGCCAGTCATGAATATCAAACTGAATCTTAATCAAACAGTAGCTCTGAAAATAACAATCCACGGAATCTAATTACCGACAATTGCGTTGCAGATCATTCTCCAGTTCAGACAGATGACACAACTGGTGTGTCCTCTGTCTGTATGTCAAGTGGATATAAAGTCAGATGGCACACCAGGATGATCGCAACTTAGAAATTGGCGCAAAAAGAAAGTATGTTTATCAAACAACTGTCATTTTGTGGATTTTTCGTTTGAATGAAAATCTACAGAGCAAAGCAGGCCAAAAACCGGAATTTTAAATCATGTTTATATGCTACTTTCATTGGAATGAATGGTGAAGCTTTTTATTTTCTTGATATTCATTGTGATTAAATTTCTTTATCCCATTGCTTCCAGGATATTACGCTTTTTAAATTTTTTGTTTGAGCGTTCAAATTTTTAACAACTAATTATATATATATATATATATATATATATATATATATATATATA
>JAPMOQ010014289.1:131606-202963 GCA_026543055.1 Argiope trifasciata
TATATATATATATATATATATATATATATATATATATATATACAGAGAGATAGATAGATATTGTCTTACCGTCAGGAGAAAAACCCTAGTAACCCTCAAAGTCGGCTTGAAAACGGGATGTTCTATTACATTTTGGGGGTGAAAGAAAGGGCAGTATTTCTTCTGGCGCCAAAAGAACCAGTTAGAAAGTATCATTATAATTAGAAGAATCGCTGGGTAGAAGTTTCATTTTGCTTTGTACTTCGGTCTATGCTTGCAATGATTTCAAAAAAGTACAAATGATTGCTATTTAATTTTAAAAATATTATAAATATCTGACGGTGTTTTTATCAACGAAATTATATCAGGATTTTTGAGTAAATGTATGTACTTATATATTCAGTTAGTAATAGAGGCCAGCTAAATAATTTTGAGTAATTTTTTAATTTATTAAGTTACAACATTGAAGACACATAAATCTTCAAGAAAATATCAAGCTATTTTGTCATTATCCAATGGTTTTTATTTATTTAGCGAAGTCTCAGGTCTTAAAAATATCAATACAAAAGCAGTTGAAGAAATATCGTTGAAGGTTTTCTCATGCAAAATATTATTTTAAAGCCCAAATAACAAGGGATTTCTAAGTTTATCTACGATAACTAACTGTCATGTATATACATCTGTGAAAACAGAAGCGAAAAGAATGTCTCGCCTAATGAAGCGCGCTCAGTTAGCCAGATGTTGCGGCCTGCGTTAATGTCAACTTCCCTCCTTACTTAAGCCGGAGTCCCACGACGCGCAGTTTCCCCGGTTTGGTCATAAATCAGACCTCCCACCCACTGGGGGACCACACTCCCCCATAGCCAGGAGGATGCGTTTCCCCTTTCGCCCCCTCTGGTCCCTTTGATGACCCGTCGACTTACCGAAAAAATGTCGGTAAGTAGACGGGTCATCAAAGAGACCAGAAAACCGCAAGAGCTGTCAACGGGTGGCACGTGGCTCGTCTGAAGACGGGTATAGGCCGTGGGACTCCAGCTTTAGACTCGTCTGCTTACGGAAACCAGGGTCAGGGTTCTTCTTGTGACGGTAGGACAGAAGATAGATAGATATTAGTCATTTATCACTTTGAGTATAGCCATTCAAATGTTTTCTTTGCAACAGGCTTAATACGCGCCTGTGTGTGTGTAATGATAATCTATCATCTAATTTAAATCCTAATTAATTTCTAAAACTTTATCTTAATTTAGCCCATAGTAACTTCATTCTAAATATTCTCTTATTTCCTGATCCGATTCCACTTCTCTACTTAATTAATTCAAGAATAGCTTTACAAAATGCTAAATCGGCTAAAAGCCGAAGCTGTTCCCAAGTTGCACGTAAAACGATAAAAATCGATGACTTATGAAATACTTTTTAAAAAAAGTTCCCTGTGTTTCCCTTATCATGTGATCGACGTGTGTCAGAAATCCCAATGAGAATCTTAATATTATATTGGCAGTATAAACAATATTTTCCCTTTTAAGATATATTATATAGAACGAAGGAAAAGGAATTTCTCGCTTTTCTGTCACACCCGCGCTGCTTTTAAATATGCTGCCTGCCTCCGGAGGTAGAAAAAAGCGAAATTTAAAATGAAAAGTCTTCTTCAATGTCTTCGAACCTGCAATCTGCTTCTAAAAGTTTAAATCATTAGATATATATATAAGAATACTATTAAAATTGTGCCATTAAAAACCTTCTTATATTTGATCATTTTCTACTTTTCAAACATTAATATTTTATACATTGTTGCTCTAATTTTTACAAAATTTTGAGTTCATTTTTTCATTCAAATTTATTACCAGATGATGACTTTCTAACTAAATAAAATCAAGCGATTGATTCATAACTGGTGACTGAAAATATTAAAATAATATATTATCATCGGAAAACATAAAACTTCACAGGATGTAAAACTAAAACGTATCAGGAAATTGATGAAAAAATCAATTACAACTATGCCCTCTTTACAAACTAGAAACAACAAAAGTTAAATAAAAGCGTATGATGAGAGGCTAATAATTATTATAACTTTTAAAATAAATATTATATTACTGATGTACATTCAGAAACCAAATAGATAATTGAGACGAATTAAAGTAAACTCTATCCTGAAGTATCTATATCGTAGCTAAAAAAAGAAATTGTATTCTTTTTGAAAATGACAAGAGCAACCAAATTGATGAAAAAATCAATTACAAAAATGCCCTAACGTATCAGGAAATTGATAAAAAAAATCAATTACAAAAATGCCATCTTTACAAACTCGAAACAAATAAAGTATCAAATAAAAGGGTATAGTGATAGGTTGATAATTATTATAACTTTTAAAATAAATATTATATTACTGATGTACATTCAGAAACGAAATAGATAATTGAGACAAATTAAAGTAAACACTATCCTGAAGTATCTCGTAGTTAAAAATGACCCTCTATCCTTTTAAAAATGACAAGAGCAACCAAATTGATGAAAAAAAATCAATTACAAAAATGCCCTAACATATCAGGAAATTGATAAAAAAATCAATTACAAAAATGCCCTCTCTACAAACTCGGAACAAATAAAGTTAAATAAAAGAGTATAATGAGAGGTTAATAATTGTTAGAACTTTAAGAATAAATATTATATTACTGATGCACGTTCAGAAACCAAGACGAATTAAAGTAAACACTATCCTGAAGTATATATCCCGTCGTTAAAAAAAGAAACTGTATCCTTTTTGAAAAGGACAAAAGCAACCATTTCAAACAAAAAGATATTCTGTAAGACGCGGGTTGTGTAACGAATCGTTGACGTGACCTTCTGAGGAAACGCATGGTTGAACAACGCATCGACACACACAGAGCGAGCGACTGCTGTTGACAAACATTCTTTTCTTCTGCATTGGAACGGATACCTCTCGCTCAGGTAAGTGGGCTCCTGTTCTCTTAACGTTTTCATCTGAGAGCAGATCTAAAAGCTCTAATTCAAATTTAACTGAATTAACCATAAAAAATCTTCATAAAATTAAGATGAGAGCTTTCGGAAGCATGCCTGGTAAAAGTTATATGTCTTTTAAATTAGAAATAAGCTGAATGTCGTGCAAACGAGATCATTCTTTAATAGAACTCGCTCTCTTGTGGTTTGGCTAGATTTGATTTTTATTTTCTGGCGCCCGATCTAAAAGTTCTAATTCAAATTTAACTGAATTCACTATAAAAAAATCTTCATAAAATTCAGACAAAAACTTTCGGAAGCATGCCTAGTAAAAGTTATATGTCTTTTAAATTAGAAATAAGCTGAATGTCGTGCAAACGAAATCATTCTTTAATAGAACTCGCTTTCTTGTGGTTTGGCTAAATTTGATTTGTTTTTTTCTGACGCACGATCTCCAATTGGAATAAGTTAAGCCGAAAAATAATAATGTATATTAGAAATAATATTGTGTTTACTAATAATCAATTTACTAATATAGTATTTACTAATAATTCAAACTGAATAAAAGACGCGAGAAAAATAAATTTTCAATAAAGTGTTATTAAGAGATGAATTAAAAGATTACATCAACAAATAAATTAAATGTTATGAAAAATTCCATTGCCATCTAAGTACGTGATGACATCAAAATATGGATTAACATATAAAGGAAAGTTAAATTTTTATAGAAAAGGTATTTCAACCGATATGCTTTGAAGACTACATAGTCTTTAAATATCAATGCATCTCCACAATGAATGAAAAATCAATGCGTAGTCAATGTATTTCCACAATGGTTACAAATTGTAGGAGGTACTGCAAAAAGCGTTAATTTAAGTGTACAGCGTGTATGTTCAATATGAAATGCCATCAAAGTGTTTATTTCACTCCCATGGTCTTCAAGCTTCTAACTATGAAAGATTCGATTTGATAATAAAGCGTTTGTTTATATCTTTCCCTTTTGAAGATAGATCTTGTGATAAAACTATACCTAATATAAGATCAAAAGTTCCACATCAAACCTTGACAGAACTAACATAAAAAGAAACAAAAATTCACCATTAGCAGCAGAAAAATACCCTTTTAATTAAATGCAATCCTATTTTTTGAAAAAATTCAGCATAATAAAGATGAATGTTTGATAAAAAGTAATCATTGAAAATAAATCGCTCTTCTGTGTTTATATTTGGTGTAAAAATTAGACATCTACTAAGAGATTAAAAGTTTTTATTCAAAATTAACAAAAGAACAATATTTTTTAATATTTCAAAAGGCTAAAAAGAGAATGCCATAACAATTAAAAGTTCAATTTATATTTCATTAGAAATAAAATGAATGGTTAGCAAAACGCGATTACATTCGATAATTCGTTCATTTCCTGTGTTTCTTTTCCGTCATTATTTTACACTCTATTTGGCATTGTGGCATGAGCTTTGAAAAAGTCAGCCCTCAAAATCATTCTCTTTTGGAGAAACTTCCTACCATATAAAAATCTCTTTTTCACCTAATAAAGTTTTGAATTGGATCAAAGATTTTAAAAAACGAGAAATTTTCTCGTAGCTTTTGTTTTTGAATCTGTAATAACAAAATTCATTAACAAAAGAACCATTTCAAAAAACTAAAAAAGAGCTTTTAATTGTCATAATAATTAAAAATTAAATTTACTTTCCATTACTTTCGGTAATTCGTTCATTGTCTCTGTTACTTTACACTCTATTTGGCGTTGTAGCATGAGCTTTAGTTTAGTTTAGTTATTTTAACGTCCCTTTGTAAAGCAACACTTGGGCTATTTTGGGTCGGACCTCGTGATTGTGAACCATAGTCACATGACGGGTATGAGCTTTGAAAAAGTTTTAAAAACACAATAGCCCTCAAAATCATTCTCTTTTTGGAGAAACTTCTTACCATAAAAAAATTTTCTTCTGATAAAATTTTGAATTTGATCAAAAGTTTTAATAAACAAGAAATTTCCTCGTTGCTTTTGTTTTTTAATCTATAGTAATAATTTTTTAAATTTTTTTATAAGTTGAATGAATTTTTCAGTAAAAATAATATGAATACTTTTCAAGTGTAGATTACTTACGATAACTTTCTAATTACCCCCATTAATTTTTCATAACCATTCCTTAAATTACACTTCAGAACTGTAGAAGGGTTTTTATATATAAAGTAATTATTAATTTTTCATAACCATTCCTTAAATTACACTTCAGAACTGTAGAAGGGTTTTTATATATAAAGAGAAAGAGAACCACTTTTACAATAAAGAAATATAGCATGAGCAGTTTTTGGTTTCATCTCTACTTCTGGAGATTTTTTTTTTTTCTTCTGATCAGAAGTCAAAAACGAGCGATATTTCCCCTTAGCAACTGATTCAACTTACACATCGTAAAACTAATTGTAATAATATTAATCATTTAATATTAACTTTTTAATAAATTAAGCATAATTTTGTAACTGTGGGCAGCAAAGCATGATTCCGTATTCTGAATATGCACTGTCTTTAGCACCGGAGAGAACTGGATACAAGGTGAAAAAATTTATTTCAGAATTTGTGGAGACCGGAGTTTATTTCAGAGTTAGTGTGCTAGCTATTTTACATATTACTGTTATATATCATTAATCATAACGCACTCTAATAGTGTCCTCTAATAAACCATAGTAATAGTTCTCTGGTGTCCATATTAGATTTCTTAAATATATTCAAAACTTCTAAGTTTTCACATTATGCTTATATCAAATGAAAGAATGTAACATTCCTTATATTTTCAAGCTTTTGTTTGTCTTCAAATTTTTATATTTTTCAAAAATAAGCTTTCTTAACTACTTTCTCGTTTTCAGTAATTTATGATCATCAAATGGACATGTTGCTTACATGAAAAAAAGTTTTAAGAATGTGCTTTCACTTTTAAATAAATTCATTGTTGAAACATCATTTTTTTCTCAGACTCCGTATATTTTTGTGATTTTCACCCATTAAACGTCGTTTGGAACCTTATGGTGTGTAGGGATTTTGTTTTTAAAAAAATTCTTCTTGATCTTATTATCACCTCGCTGAATTTGTCGGTTGAATTTTGGAACATTCTGTATGGATATATATCTATAATACATGTAGAAAATCAAGCTAATTTAATCTCTTTAGCTTATATTTTGCTATGGGAATTTATAACTATATGTATGCTTGTATTTAATCTTTTAAAAAAGTCATTATTAAGACAAATAATAAAGTGACATTCGTTTAATAATTATTAAATAAATATTCCCTTCATTTAATTAATTCAAACATTCTATTCCATTCTAATCAAAGTCGCAGTTTTCTCCCGTCTAAAAATTACGAAACAATGTCTCAATGTATAGGCGTGCTGGTTATTAATAATAATGACACAGCGTTTTATTTGATTTTGAAAATGCTTATCATCGATTCGCATATTTTGTGCGATATTACAGAAAATTATTAAGTATTTAAAGTTGAGAGATTCGATATCAAAAATTTGTTAAAGAGTGGCGTTTGAAATAAGAATAGTATGAAATTTTCGATGCAAGACTACAAAACACGAGGAAACAGAATATTGACATTTTTACTTCAGAAATAGTTAACACATTGTATGCGAGACACGTACGTTTTCTGACGATGGATACTTGAGCGCGGGTCACTTGCTAGCACGGGTTAGGATAACAACAGGGTTTGTTGGTGGGTACAAAAATAACGGTGTAGACAGGAAAACGAAGTCGAACATTCGTGTCTACTACATAGATTCTGGAAAAATGGAGACAAATAAAAACGAGTTTTGACATCAGTCGATGCAGAACCACAGAACGGGAAGGTGGATTTAAAAAAATCTTAGATTTAAAATTAACTTTTTTATTTATCCTTGCTAAAATGAGTGAATTTTGCCGTATACCTCTTCATAGAGGAAAAGTCTTTGAACGTTACCACACTGTAAAACATGATTAGTTTTAGGATTGTTCTTTTCATTTTTTTATAATGTAAAAATGTTTATATATAACAAAATTCGAAAAAATCAAAACTATATACTCCTATTTCTATTTGATTTTTCATATTTACGATACTATTATCAATTTATCCACTAAAAAATATATTTTTCTTTACAAAATTCTTACGGTTGCTATTAATATATTTTTATTTATATATTTATTTATATATTTCAATATAAAATACGAAAGGGTGGTTAATTTTCGATCTATTGAGATTGAACTGACTAATTCAACTGACGCGCAAAACGCCTGCTCTCGGTACTATTCCGCTACGAAATGTAATTCAGAAATACGGTTGACGCTGCTTAAATGAACCCCTTCAGGACCAGTGGGGGGAGGAATGACCAGTTCGCAGTTAAGACTAATTTTACAAAACAAAAAAAATAATTACTTTATGGTACTGGTTTCAATTTTAGGCTTGTAATATGCGACTACTTAATATGAATTGATATAAAGATTAATGGTCTGTCGGTCGGTCTAATACCATTTGGTCATACCAAGCCGAATGAGAGTAGCTCTTTCGAATTACATTTGTTGTTAACGAGCACCGTTCAGGTGAAAGAACACACACGGCACTACCCTTTTTAGGGGGTGGTTGAACTCATTCCTCCATCCGCAGGTCAGAATTGAGATCCCAATCAGAGACCGACTCATTCCTGATTCAGTACCCCCAGTGGTATCATTTGTGATGGGAAGTTGGAGGACTTTGCAGTCACGACCTATTGAACGCGCCCCAACTGCCATTAGCCAACACGGAGGTCTTTGGTCGAGACGAGGACAGAACTCGCTACCTTTTGGTGACGGGACTGACGCTCTACCAACTAGGCTACCACGGCCCATATAAAGATTATAGCATTTAGAAATGAAGGAAACAAGCAAAACACTTACCTTTTAATTATACCACCGAAAACAAATATTACGCCTATAAAAACAAAGCTATTATAAAAATTATACAATATTTCACATTCACCCCCCCCCCCCAGCAACAGACATCTAAACGCACTTTCCCTACCGGAAAAAAATCGAAGCAATCAACAAGAACACCAGATTCTTTTTAAATCATACCAATAAATCTATCAAATCTAGAAAGACAGAACCCAAACCAATGGCTATTCGTATATGAAGGTCAAATGTCATAGCATTCGATTATTAAATATTTCACTTAGGAAGGCAAAATAGAACTAATCAAAGACATGCAAAATACTACGCAGTGATCCGAAACTTTAAAAAAGAATCTATTCACTTTACATAAAACAATAAACATGAAAGTATCTCCCCACTCAGTCATAATATAAAGGAAATCCCAGAGAAAAATGCTTTTGTAAATGAGCAGAACACGTGCAATTGCTTATATAGCGAATCAGTTTTCAAAATGATGAAGTAAAAAAAGCAAGTGTCTCTTGCACATTCAATCTGTCAAGCCAAATGTCCTCCCGCTGGTGTGGTGTGGAAGTTTGGAACACATTTTTTACGACTTTCTGCAAGATGGTTAATAAGATAATAAGATGGTTTTCAAAATCGATATTCGATACTAATTTTTATCTATTCGATTTATTTCGTTTACAAAAATATAGCATTAAATATTTTTTTGACCTCGAAATTTTAATAATTTTTTTTTTATCTCGAGCCCGAAGAAACCAATTTTGGCCAATATGAACGTGTTAAGTTAAAAATACGATAAGCTAGACTTATGACATTTGATATGGGGTCCTTCCACCAATATGATCTTTGAGACCGTAGGGTTGCAGGTTCGAGGCCCGAGTCCACCGAAGAACCGCCGTGTCAGCGGGTCTGGTGCACGTCCATCGGAGCCAAACGTCCACCCGCTGGTGTGGTGTGGAAGCTTGGAGAGGGGGTGCCAGCTCCCATTGTCGTCCTCGTCATCTGACCGTATTTCAAAATGTCGAAGTCCGTCCCAAAATAAGAATAGTGTTGCATTACAAAGGGACGTTAATATAACTAACCTAAACTGAAAATTTTAAAAATCGTTATCTTTTTGTGAACAAAACCAGGCGATAACTGTTGATGAAGAAAACCTGTTAACGAAATGTTCTTGATATTTTATAACGTGATGCGTGACTCTTTTACGAGCAAGAGAACTTCTAAGGAATAAATAACTGTAGACAAACAAATATCAAAGAATTTTTTAAATTCTTATTCAAAAAATAAATTATCGATAGTTCTGAGGTAACTATTTTTCTTCTTTTAATTTGATGTGATAATAAAATATAAGGGGTCGCGATAGCCCGGTTGGTAGAGCATCCGTATCGTAACCGAAAGGTTGCGAGTTCTGTCCTCGTCTCAGCCAAAGACCGCCGTCTTGGCTCATGGCAGTTGGGGCACGTCCAATGGGTCGTCACTACAAAGTCCTCCAAGTTCACATATACCTCTGGGGTTACCGACTCAGGGATGAGTCGGTCTCTGATTGGGATCTCAATTCTGACTTGCAGATGGATGAATGTGTTCGACCGCCCCCTAAAAAGGGTTGGGTCGTCCTTTCACCTGAACGGTGCTTGTTCACAACGAAAGACTCACACCTCTGCCTTCATTCGAAAGAGCTCCGCTCATTCGGGCTTGGTGGCATTAGACCCACCACCATAAAATATAAGTGGTTTCGGTTATCATTTTGTATTCCCGAAATGATGACGTTATGTTGCACCTACAGCACCTATTTTTTAAAAATGATGAATTCAAATAAAATACCGATATATGAAGGGACAATTCTAAACTATTTACTAATACTTAGAAACATACGTGTAAGAAAATAGGATGTTGTATAATTCCAGTTAGAATAATTCTCAGAAGAGCAAAACACCCAATCCCATTCGATAAACTAACCAAATTTATATTCTGCGTACAGTATATTAAACATAAAGGAAGAATTCATTGATAGTACAAATATGCGAGGAGTTTTCAATTTTAAAAGGATAAAACCACATCCATGCAACTATGCTTATCGACTAAAAATCCGCATCAATATAAAATTAATATTTTTTATATAAATAATTACCTTGGAGATGAAAATCACGTCATCTCTATTGCAAATGTTGGATGAAAATCAAAGCATTTTGGAACAGAGATTACCATCACAGTGGATTGATTCATTTGAATTCATCAAACATTCAATTGATTAATGCACAATGTACGAAAACAAGACAACTTTTAATCTCTTAAAAAGAAACCTCATCATATATATGATTTGCACTGTTCCATTTGAAATTCTTTTGCATAAATGTTGCACTTAAAATGTTGTATATTGTTTAATTATTGAATTTAATCAAAAATACTTGCTAAATTTTAATAATTTTAATCTAATAAAAATACTCATATTCAAAATTATTAATTAAATATAATTTATAAAAATTTTAAATATTAGAAATGAACCTTGAACGCCAATTTTAATGAAAAAAACTTTTTTTAAATCGCCTTTTAATCTCAGTTTTTCTTTATTAAAATTTTTAAATAAATCGAAATTTCATTGTACCCATCCTCGTCAGTTTCAAATTAATCAAAGGGCCGGCCCTCTGGAGAGTGCTGCCCCGTGACTGAGGGGCCCCCCCATCTTGATTAAGAAACGTGTGCTGAACACTTATAATGTGACACATTCTAAAAGTCTACAAGCTTGTTTCTATACTATATAGAGAGCATCTTATATAAGCTGAGCGTCTATTGATACCTTTATTAGGCAAAGATGGCAGTAATATCTATGAAAAAAGGGGGGAAATGTTCCTTTATGAATAAGGAAATCCCCATCATTCACGTGAAGACAGTGGCGTGACCGGCGCCCAGAAGTCGAGGTTGAATCTGAGTTCGAAATCATCAACCATCTACTTCTGTTTCTATCGAAAGTTATATTTTTTTCAATCCTTTACTTTGCCATTTACTAAATATAATAAATGCTGAACCCTCTTTCAGCAAATTAAAATTAAATAAAATAATTATCTTCGGTCAAGCATGTGGGTAGAATGCTTCAACGCTTTTGCTGTACTATCAAAAACCAAACTGGGAAAATTGTCATTTTCTTGGAGTAATGAATAGCAAAAACAAAATCATGCATCATTAAATACATATGCGAACGTTCGTTTATTTATTTTTTTACTTTGCTAAAACGTTTAGAGCCCCAAAATGATTTCTTACACCCTTCACAGAGAAGGCCGACTCTACAGACAAAAAAACAATTGTCACTTAAAATAATAAAAGGTACAGCTACTATGCGTCAAACATTATGCTCGCTCTTAAAACAGATTTTGGTATCAGACATAACAAAGAACAAATCCCAGATTCGCCGACACCAGACAAGAATATATTTGACACAATGTACGGGGTTGCTATTTAAAGCACACGCACACATGTTCTAAAGCATAATAAAAGGACGGAGAATCCCGCAACAATAAGGTAATAAAAAAAAAAAAAGATTTGTTTAAGAAATACGCTAGCACGTTTTAAAAACAGCGAAGACGAATATAAAGGATAATAATCGATAACTTCGATTTTCATACAATCGAGAATCTATTTTTAACATTTCTGTTATCCTTTATGTATGCGGTGATAACACATTCTTTGATTTAAGACATGGTTTTTTTTTTTTTTTTGTTATTTTATCGCCTTTGACCTTTCGATCCTTAAAAAATGTTTCCATTTGCTAGCTTATTTGTTGACTTATAATTTTTTACTTAACGTTAATAAAAAAATTCTAGTGGAAATTTTGGTATCGATGGATTGAAAACAGGACGATGTGGAATAATTAATTCGAATCCGCGATATACTTTCAATCTAGGAAGAGTTGAAAATCTGGATTGTCTCAGTTATTCAACGGTGCTTGAACTTTTTGCCCAAAATAAAATTTTAATCTAATGTAAAATTATTTAAGTGGAAGAGAATCATCTAAAAAACAATATCTTTCTTCGCATGTTAAAATAAAAGTTAGCAGTTTAACTACTCTGTAAAAAAAGTCCAGAAAATGGTTAGAATTTGAATGATACAAATAAGTTATTATTATTATTATAAGTTATTATATTATTCTTTTTATAATCATCAATAAACAATTCTTTCCATATATCATTGATATTCTTACTTGCTTACGTTCTTTTTATTAAATATTTTATTTACCTTGACTTGTTTCCTGTTTGTAAAGAGTTCTGAAATTTTGTGAAGTTGCTTATTTTCAATAGCAATAAAGTAATAAAGTTAAGTAATTGCTAACTCTTATTTAGGTTTGACTAAAACTAAGGTGGTATGATCTGATTTAGAAAAACTAATTATTCTATAAAAATTTCAATAATGAATATTCCTTTTTACTTAGCTTATATTGTTAATTTATTTAAATTCATCAATATTTTAGTTGTAGCTGCATTTGCGCTCACTAAATATAATGATAGGTTTTTAAATTTTAAACTTGTCCGAATCCGAAAACATTTTTAGTTTCGTTTCCTTAATTAGTTTCTTTTTTGCTTCGTTTACTTAATTATATTAATTTAGATTTGTTTCATAAATAGGTTTTATTTCATTTAGATTTTATTTTTGTGAACTTTTTGTTGTTTAATTCCGAATTAAATTTTGATTTCGATTTCGACATAATTCGTTTTGATTTAATTTTTGTTGACTAAGGAAATGGGTTTTAATTATTTAAGGATTTTATGGTTATATATATATATATATATAAAGGTATGAGATACTGAAAATAATACGATTAAAAAACTATGCTGCAATGAATATTGTAAGAATACAAATTCCAAAAGAAAAACAATTAGATTAAAAATAAATCAAAACTATTCTTAAGAAAAATAAAACTAATTAGATTTATATAAGCGCTTCAAGCTCTCATGCCTCTATTTTTTTTATTTAAAAAAATATTTCGATAACCCAGTACACTAAAAAAAGTGCGTTTAAAAAAAAATCATTCCTATTTTACTTTTGGCGTTACACAACTCAAAACAGGAGCAGCTGAATAATTCATCTGTAACGTGAAGCAGCATTATGACTTCTGCACATGGTTTTAATAAGTTTAGTCACAGACTCAGAGGAGGGGAAGAATACAAACAAAATAAAAAAAATCCAACTTTCCTTTTGGAATTTTTGCTTTCATTGGCCTTTATTCTGTTTCCGGTGAAAACAAGGTCATATTTCTGTCTCCGGACGACTTACCATTCACAATGAATTGTAGCTTGTGATAGATAAACCAAGCATAATGTTTCAATTCTGAGAATAGAAAAAATGTGTGAGTAGGTCTATTTTGATTGGAGCTGACTGGGGGAAAAAACATACAATGCCCTTTTCTATTATGTTTTATCTCAAAGGTCAAATACCTAGGGGAAAGTTCGATATAACTTTATTCTTGAATTAAACTGGCGATTCATCCCTGGTGAATTATCTAGCTCAATTTAGTAATTAATTTCTGGTCAGTTTTTTTCCTCTCTCAAACAATGAATAGATTAAATGATTAATAAATTTATCTCCTAAACAAATTAATTTATTCCTTTTTCTTCTATTTTAAAAGACCACAACACTATGGAATAATTGAAGAATACAATGGACACTCTAGAAACTTTTTTCTTGAATTAAACTGGTGATTTATCCCTGATGAATTATCTACTTCAATTTAGTAATTTCTGGTCAGTTTTTTCCCCTCCCAAACAATTAATTAAATAGTTAATTAATTTATCTACCAAAAAATTAATTTATACCTTTTTCTTCTATTTTAAAAGACCACAACACTATGGAAAAGTTGAAGAATACAATGGATATTGAAATTTTTAAAGAATCAACTACAATGATGGCTAATTTCCATTTTTAATTGTCAACAAATAGAGTATTTACAATTGTTTTGAAAAAGAATTTTTTTGAATCTATTTCTCGCTTTAAAAAGAGCATTTTTTCATAAAACAAAGTAAAACTGTTCAACCAGCTTTTTTCGCCAAATGAATTCGTTTGTATCTTTTACCCCTAGAAAGAATACTAGAGGGAAGTGTAGAATTAACGACTTAGAAATAAATGAATAATGATTGATGAATGACTATGAAATGAAAATCTACTCACCTCATTCCGAAGATTAATTGAATCTTACGCAAAGAAAGCAGACCTTCTAAGAATATTTCAACCATTTTAATGGAACGACTAGAGACGAGCGAATGGCGAATACAGAATGACGACTGATCGAATACAAAATCCTCCAGAAACATAAATAACGAAGATGATTAGACAGCAAAATATAATAATAATAACTAAAGTCAGTTTGTTGCTTCTCCATTGGCGCCACTCCCGTCTGGCTGGATGAGTCAACATCTTGGGGGGCCCGGCGAAGAGACTGGCAGGATGGCCAGTCGTGAAACTGGACGGCGGATGATTCCGGAGACGACCTTCAGCTCCACAACGCGAGTGACCTGGTCCCTTCCGGGGAATACGTTAACTACTCTGCCTAATTTCCAGGACAGTGGCATTGAGTCCTCTTGAATGACGGCTAAATCACCAACTTGAATGACTCTGTTCTCTCGGTGCTTTAAGGGACGAAACATCATCTGGGAGAGGTATTCTCTTGACCATCGTATCCAGAACTGCTTCTTGAGCTGGAGGAGACGGCCATATCTAGAAGATAAACTCAAATCTAGATTAGTACTGCGTATATTTCTTTCAGGAAGTTCCATCATAGGATCTCTTATGAGGAAGTGGCCAGGGGTTAAGGCTCTGATATCACTGGAATCAGGGGACAGGGGTACCAGAGGCCTTGAGTTTACGCATGCCTCAATTTGGCATAATAATGTGGACAACTCTTCGAATGTTAAAAGCGAACCTTGACATGCTTTCAGTAGATGGCGTTTAGTTAATTTGACCGACGCCTCCCATAACCCACCAAAATTGGGGGCATAGGGGGCATGAAATGCCACGTGATAGCCTTGGCGGATGAGAAGTCTTGAATAGCCTCACTTCGAGATAAGTCAATTAAGGATTTTATGTAGGAATTGGCTCCTACAAAGTTCCTTCCATTGTCGGAATAAATGTCGGCTGGGTAGCCTCTACGTGCGACGAAACGTCGTAGGGTCGCTAAAAACGCTTCTGTAGATAAACTGGTGACTAGTTCCAGATGGATAGCCTTGGTGCTCATACAAACGAATTAACATATGTACGATTTGAATATGGTGGCTTTTCTCTGATGCTGGCATTTGGTAACAATTGGTCCAGCATAATCGACCCTAGTTTTTTCGAATGGTCGACTTATTGAGATGCGGGGCACCGGCAAATCACCCATCATTTGTTGAATGGGTTTTGCACTTAATTTAAAACATTTTACACAATTTCTGAGTACCTTTCTCACAATGGAAAGTCCATCCGGAATCCAGTATTCTTGACGAATTAATGATAAGACAAGATTTTGTCCTCCATGGAAACTGATTTTGTGGAAATGTTGTATAATTAAGGTCGATATATGGTGATTCTTTGGAATTAACATAGGATGTTTTTGGTCGAACGATAATGTTTGGTGTTTACTTAGTCGACCTCCTACACGAAGAATGCTGTCTGAGTCTAAAAATACATTTAATGGCGACAATTTACTGGTTGTTTTCACTGATTTATTTTTTCTTAATTGTCGGATTTCTTCGGAGAATTCTGACGCCTGTATAAGTTTGACTATTCTTCGTTTCGCATAATCTATTTCTTGAGATTGCAACGGTCCGGTTAATTTCAAGGATTTAAAATTATTAGAAAACCTGAAAATCCATGCAACGATTCTAACTAGTTTTAAGTATGACGAATATTTCAATAGAAAGTCCGGGAACTTGGTAGTGTCTACTACTAAACAATGAGGTTCCTGATCTCGTAATATATTATCATCTGAAATCGATGAACTGGGCAATATATTTAGAGGTACGTTTAAATCCGAAAGAAGCCATGGTGGACCAACAAACCAGTTGCTAGCCTTTAACTACCCAGGGAAAAGTCCGCGAGAGGCGGAATCAGCCGGATTTTGTTTTCCCGGTATGTGTCTCCAAGATTCAATTGTCGTCAGTGAGTTTATCTTCTCCACACGATGTTTCACAAATTGGTTCCCCTTTGCTGGTGGGTTAGATATCCAGCTTAATGCTATCGAGGAGTCGCACCATAGCAAGACTTCATCGACCTTGAAATTAACGATAGTCTGTATAGCATTCACCAATTCAGCCAATAAAACTGCTCCGGAAAGCTCAAGCCGCGGCAAAGTTAAGCGTTTCACGGGTGCAATTCGCGTTTTTGAAGCTATTAAAGATACATGGATACTGTGGGATATTACGCGTAAATAGGCAACGGCGGCATAGGCCTTTGCAGAGGCATCACAGAACCCGTGAATTTCTATTTTAGTGGCATTAACTACATGCATATATCGACGAATTTGAATGTCTTTCAGATGAGGGAGTTCAGATTGAAATTTGAGCCACTTTTCGAGAATATGCCGAGGTAAGGGTTCATCCCAAGATACTTCAGCCAACCAGAGTTCTTGAAGCATAATTTTCAGGACGACTGTGGCTGGTGCCATCAAGCCTAACGGATCATATGTTTGAGCTATCTGCGATAACAATTGTCGTTTAGTGGTGATGCATTTGGGATCTACTGTCCGAACTTGAATACAGTCCGAATTTAAATTCCAGAATATTCCCAGAACTCTTTGAGATGATTCCTGATCAAAACAATGAACTACACATCTGCTTTATCGGATTCTGGCAGTCCAGAAAGAGCCTCTGGATGACTGCAAGCCCATTTTCTAAGGGGAAAACCTCCTGAATTCATAAATTTCCGCAACTCCTGAATTATGACTTGAGCTGCTTCTATCGAATCTCCTCCTGCCAATAAATCATCGACATAAAAGTTTTCCTTAGCGATTACCGCTGCGATTGGGAAATTCTCATATTCATCTTCACATAACTTTTGTATTGTGCGAATGGTTAAATATGGTGCACATGATGTGCCGTAGATTACAGTGTTTAGTTTATAAATATTGATTGGTTGATCAGCACTTTCTCGCCAATAAATCCTTTGATATTTTCTATCCTCTTCAGCCACGAAAATTTGCCGATACATTTTGGCTATATCAGCCGTAAACGCAACCGGATAACTTCTAAATGTAAGTAAAATATCAAAAATACTCCTTTGGAGTTTAGGTCCCTTTAATAGCACATCATTTAATGATTTGTTGTTATTCGATTTGTATGACGCGTCGAACACTACCCTAAGTTTAGTGGTAGTACTGTGCTCGTTCACTACACCGTGATGAGGAAGGAAATAATTAGGTTGAAGGGATGTTTCATCTGGTTTTAAGAGCGTCATATGTTTCATGTCTATATATTCCTTCATAAATTGAATGTACTGTTTCCGTAGATCAGGCTTTTGATTTAATTTTCTCTCGATAGTATAAAACCTCTGAAAGCACCCATTTTGCTCTCACCGATCACCTTATCTTCCTTGAAGGGTAGTCTAACGACATATTTCCCTTCATCGGTTCGAGTCGTTGTATTTCGAAACAATTGTTCCACAGTATCTTCGGAATAACAGATTTTTTCCGATTCAGGTAACGATTCACAATCGAAGAATTTCTTAAAAGTTTCATTTACTCAAGTGTCATTGTTTGTACACGTTGTATGACAGATAACACTGGAACTGGTATTTGTATTGAAATCAACTTGACCACATAGAAACCAGCCAATTTTGCTGGGAAAAGCAGTAGGAGTTCCCACTGGGCCTAGGATGGCATTTCCATTAATTAAACGTGAGAAAATGTCCGCTCCCAACAGCACGTCTATAGAGCTTTGTATGAAGAAATTAGGGTCTGCGAGCTGTAACCCTTTGATATGAGGCCATTCGTACTGATTCAAATGAAAATTCGGAAGAGGTGATGTTACCCTATCCACAACGAATGCATTTACCGAAAATAAATCTGCTGAAAAATGCGGAGTGAATTCAAATTTTGTTTCTTCTAGTAATGTGTCTGCAACCATGCAATTAACACCTACCAAACTATGTGATGTACTATGTAGTGCCAATCCTAAACGTTCGGCACAGGCCCTCGTGATTAACGAATTTTGACTTCCACTATCAATTAGAGCTTTGCAATGACTAACTTTCCCTCCTTTGCCCTTTACATGAATTAAAGCAGTTGATAACAACACCTTACTAGAATAAAATTGTGCTGTATTTGAAATTGACAGTTCCGAATTATGGTTACCAACTATTTCATTACTTCCGGCATTAGCTGCATATACATGCAAAAGAGTGTGATGTTTCTCTGCACAGTTTTTACAATTTATGTTAATTCTACAGTTTTCCAACAGATGATTTTGACGTAGACAATTTTGACATAGTTTATTAAATTCTATAACCTTCCACCGTTCAAAAACAGGCATTTTATTAAACGTAGGGCACTTAAATAACGCATGAGTTTGATTGCACACTACACAAGTATAACCTTTCTTAACAGTCACACTGTTAACTATTTGTTTCCGATTTACTCCAGCATCAGGTGATTTTTTTGTTGAATTGAATTTCGTTTCTGATTTAATACCTGATACGTCATCTAAACTTCGAGCTTCCCGCTCAATAAATTTCCGAAATTTATCTAAATCTGGTATCTCATCACTCTCTAACGTTAATTCCCACCTTCGTTTTAGCGGTTGTTCTAATTTCGAAACCATAAACTGAATTACTATCAAGTCACTTAACGAATTAGGCTCTAGCCCTAAAGTATTAAGATTTCTAAAAGATTCATTGCACGTATCAATTATTTCTAACAAAGTTTTTGAGTTATATGCTTTAACTATCCTTGTAGAAAATATTCTATTTATTTGGGATAACGCTAGCATTCTTTTATTTTCGAATCTTTCACGTAATAAATCTCAGCAATGCTTTAAATTCTCCTCTTTTAAAGAGAATCCACGAATTATTTTTGCCGCGTTTCCTCTAATTGACGAATGTAAATACTATAGTTTCTCGAGATTTGACAAATTTTCATTATCTAAAACAGTGGAAATAAATAATTCTTTAAAAGAAATCCAAGATTCGGAATCCCCATAAAAATGCGGAAGGTCAAATTTAGGTAATTTCACGACTGAACCTTTAACCTTGGATTCCGAATATCTGGCATTATTATCCGACTCTGGATCTGTTTTTTCCTCAAGATCCACTAATAAATCCAAAATTATCTCCTGGTATTTCAAATACTTCCCCAAATTATCATCATTCTCTTTTACTGTAAAGTTCTGAACTATTTCCGCTAATTTAATTTCAGCAGATTTCACTTTCGATTTTAAAATTTTTATTTTAGACTGTTGTTCTTTACCACAGTCTCTAATTAACTGACTAAATAAATCTAACTCCTTGCATACTTGCTCAAAATGAACTTCGGTTTTAGAAATTTTAGGACTCATTATGCATTTTGCAATAATAACAAATAGCAACTACAAAGAATATAATGTTTAAATAATAGAATGAATATTGAGTATTATAAAATACTGTTTTGATTTCGGTTTTCGAGTAATAAATTTTAATACTTCATCGATAACTCAGGCTACGACGGACCAAAAAATTATGTAGATTTAACGACTTAGAAATAAATGAATAATGATTGATGAATGACTATGAAATGAAAATCTTCTCACCTCATTCCGAAGATTAATTGAATCTTACGCAAAGAAAGCAGACCTTCTAAGAATATTTCAACCATTTTAATGGAACGACTAGAGACGAGCGAATGGCGAATACAGAATGACGACTGATCGAATACAAAATCCTCCAGAAACATAAATAACGAAAATGATTAGACAGCAAAATATAATAATAATAACTAAAGTCAGTTTGTTGCTTCTTCATTGGCGCCACTCCCGTCTGGCTGGATGAGTCAACAGGAAGTTTTAAGGATACATTGAATTTTGAAATTCTGAGGCATTGAACTCAATTCTGAATTTTAATTAATAACAAATTCTGACAATCATCTTGAAAAGGAATGATTTGTTTGTAAAATCCTTATTTTATTTAAATTAAGCATTTACTAAAAATATTAACACTGTTGAAAAACATTCTTTTCATAATTCTCATTAAATGAAATTTCTAATTAATCATGTTTTCAACAGCAATACATTTTTAGTGTCATAGCACTCATTCGTTCTTTGCGTATGCTTACACTGATTGAATTCTATATTAATAAATAGGAATTTTAATTTGTGGTCTTCTCAATGGTGTAAGAATAATTAACGATCCTTAAATTCTAATGCAAAATCTGAGTAATTAAGTCTAAATGAAAAAAGTCATTCCAACAGTAATTTTTCGATTTACTAGAAACTTCTTCAAATGATCTAAAGATAGTCGAATCTACGTAATTAAATCTAAATGAAAAAAGTAATTCCAACAGTAATTTTTCGATTTACTAGAAATCTTTTTGATTGATGCGAAGATAGTCGAAGCAATATATAAAATGCACATTTTATATCTTAAACTTGAAGAAACAGTCCGTGAGTTTATTAATGCTTTTTATTCTTCAGAATTTAGTAAAGATAAAGTCTAATTTTTAGCTTTCACATAGAATTCTTTGTCCAAATCATGGTGGAAAAAAGAACGGCAAACCAAGTAGTTAAGCAGGTTTAGTTATATTAACGTCCCGTTTTGAGGCAACGCTCAGGCTATTTTGGGACGAACCTCATCATTTTGAACTACGGTCAGATGAAGAGGAGAACACCTAAACCGGCACTTCCCCCTCTCCAAACTTCCACACCACACCAGCTGAAGGACGTTTGGCCCCGACGGGTTTAACGGGCACCAGACCCGCTGACACGGCGGTTCTTCGGTGGAATCAGGTCTCAAACCTCCAACCCTCCGGTTTCGAAGCCGAGATCTTACCACCAGGCAACCCCCAGTAGTTAAGCAGGAAATATAAAGGTGAAATCGTGAGAAAAAACTTCGATCTATGTTGTTTTCGAAGGACTGGACTTATTTCAGCGTTTTGATTATGTTGGAAAATTAAAAGAGCGCAACTCTCAAATTAAGTAAGATATAGTGAAGATGGAATTCGAGCAATTTGGAAACCTAGCTAATTTTAACAAATATATTTAAGGAGCGTAGTCAACATATTTAAGAAAATTTGCAAGCAAAAATCGTATGCCAGAAAAAGGCTATCTTCATTCATTCTGAAGGCACTGAATCATTACTGAAATATTAAAAACTAATTAAAAATCATACAGTTTTTACTTCGATATTTCATTCTTATGTCTAAAGTATCTGAATTGTATTCCCATCACAATATTTTCATTTACGTAAATGAATTTGGAAAGTACTTATTTTTAACAGGAGAGAAAATTTACCTTGTATCGCGCGATTTAATTTTTTTAGCAACTCTAATTTTTTTTTTAATTTCCCAATATCTGAAAGAATTTCAAACTTTACTCACTATCTCTTAAGTGATTCGCACTGGCAGGGTGTCGCAACTTTCTCCACACAATGCAACGCCGACAAATTTACAACAAATTGTCCTATTTCTCAAAACATATTACACTTTCAAAAAATTTTTGTATTAATAGTATTTTGCATTATAATTGAGAATACATCTAAGAACCATAAATTTTCAAAAGTCCCATTTTTCAAAAAAATTCCTTCGAATGTAGTCGGATACCATAACTAATTCGCACTGGCAGGGTGTCGCAACTTTCCCCACACAATGTAACGCAGACAAATTTTCCTATTTCTCAAAATATATTACACTTTCAAATATTTTTTGTATTTATAGTATTATGCATTATAATTGAGAATACATCTAAGAACCACAGTTTTAAATACTTTTTAAAAAGTCCCATTTTTCAAAAAATTTCCTTCGAACGCAATCGGATACCTTCAGTGATTCGCACTGGAAGGGTGTCGCAACTTTCCCCACACAATGTAACGCAGACAACCATCTTGAACGCTTGATTACTTCACTTTAATAGCCATCCTTGTAATCTCTGAAAAACTCGATTGCGCAACCATTTCCGTCGGGTGCCTTTGAGAATAGCCAGCCACCTAACGGAATCCGACTAAAGGAAAAGAGGTCCCTAGAACAATTAAACGAAACGTTCCGGTCGCCGCGTTTCAGGCACGCGTAGAAAACACGAAATAGTGGCCAAAGGATGGCCTTGAAATGACTTCGAACGGAAAAACTTTCGAAAACAGGCACATCCATTTTCAGCAACCCTCCCTATTTTATGAGCAGACGCATCGAAAATTTATAAACAATGTCAGTTTCTACGATTCTTAGGTAACCTTTAACATACGAATTTACATACGAATGGATCTAAAAATGAATTCTAATAAAGGAAGTGATAATAATAGCACTAAAAATGTGACATACGAATGGACCTTAAAAGGAATTCTAATAAAAGAAATGATAAATATAACACTAAAAATCTGACATACGAATGGGTCTTAAAATGATTTTTTATAAAGAAAATGATAATTATAGCACTAAAAATCTGACATACGAATGAGTCTTAAAATGATTTCTAATAAGGAAATGATAATTATAGCACTAAAAATCTGACATACGAATGAGTCTTAAAATGATTTCTAATAAGGAAATGATAATTATAGCACTAAAAATCTGACATACGAATGGGTCTTAAAATCAATTCTAATAAAAGAAATGATAAATATAGCACTAAAAATCTGACATACGAATGGGTCTTAAAATGAATTCTAATAAAAGAAATGATAAATATAGCACTAAAAATCTGACATACGAATCGGTCTGAAAATGATTTCTAATAAAGTAAATGATTATTATAACACTAAAAATCTGACATACGAATGGGTCTTAAAAGGATTTCTAATAAAGGAAATGATAATTATAGCACTAAAAATTTGACAATCATAGCACTAAAAATCTGACTTACGAATGGGTCTGAAAATGAATTCTAATAAAGGAAATGATAATTATAGCACTAAAAATCTGACGTACGAATGGTTCTAAAAATGAATTCTAATAAAGGAATTGATAATTATAGCACTGAAAATAGCAATGAGGATTTTTTTTAATAATTTAGTTGTTGTGAATATGGGATTAATAAATAAACAGTAAATAATTTTAATATACAAATGAATATAACTGTAATGATAGTTTTTAAATAATTTTTTAAATAATGGTTTCAAAAAATACACATGCAATTTTAATAAATATACCGAATACAGCACTTTAGGTATAATAATTGTATAATGAAAGTTGAAAATAAAAATTCAAATCTAACACGCTCAAAACTGTTTTTAAACAAGTTTTTTTTATTTCTTTTGTGACTGAATGTATTATGTAGTGGAAAAGGTCTGGGGGAAAATTAAAGGTTTATGCAATTTTTAGTTTTGAGTTAAAATTTAACAAAATAAATTCGAATTATAGGCAATACTAATTGGAATGTTTTGAAGGATAAACAAACCCCTCCGGAAAATTTGAATCCAGCTAAGTTCTGTAATAAATTTTTTGGACGATTATAAATCTCAAATTAACAACTTGGCACACAAATTTACTTAACTTCCTAATTAAATTATTAATTAATAGCTTCCTAATTAGAATATGTACTATTATTTTAATTCCTTTAATAATAATACGTTTCAAATGACTTTTTTTCATTTTAAACTATTTAGTACTTTTCACTTAATTGCAGGTTAAAAATAAAAAATTCAATAATTCGATGCGCGTCTCAGACACGTCATTGTATATCAAGTGGTTAAAAAAATCTTTAAAAAAATAATAAAGTTGGAAAAATTGGTCATATTTCAGTTTATTTTAAAGTAGTGTTCCGGTTTTTGAGATTATTTTATAAGCGATGTCGAGATGAATGTATATAAATAAGTCAAATGTTTTCAACGAGTTAAGAATTTTACACCCACATACGGCGTTACGATTAGCAGACGGGGAAAAGAAGTCTTCGATCTAATAAGATCAACAGGTAAGTTATCTATAAAATTTAAATAATCGTAAGAAAACATGAATGATTCTCAAATTTGACAAGACGAATTTCGATGCAATTTATTTGAAATCATTCACGATCAACACAGATAATACTCAAATGTATACATTTAATGATCTGCCAAGGATAGGGGTCTGGGCGTCCCGGTTCGGGCAGAGTTGTTCTTCATCTGTTTTCTCTCTGGGAATCCTGTAAAAAGGGGTAGAACAAACGAATGCGTTTTTAGCAGTAAAGTTGAATTTACTTCGACAAATATTTTTAACTATTTACCGAAAATCAAATAGAGTTCTATTTTCTAGCGAATATTTTGGTTTTAAATACTCATTGATAAATTTGCTTCTCGCCTTCAGTCTGACTTGAATGATCACTGATAAATGTATTTGTTATCCCCTATTTCAGGCCGAAGTCCTGGCTTAGTGAGAGGGGCATCTTTTCGCTGATCTAGGGGTCCCAGGTTCGAGTCCTGATTCGGGCATGGTTGTTCTTTCTCTTTGTTTAATTTGTGAGGTGTGTAAATGACCTTTCTGTAAGAAGGAGTTGTGCAAATTAGTGTCATCTTCATGTGAACTAGATGTCAGACTTTTGCCCTCTGGGTGCTCAGAGGTCTTTACCCTCAAAAGCTACTGCACCCCGTTTCGGTGAAAATACAGACAAGATATCATCGTCAATGACTGGATCTTTGGGGGACCAGCTGTCAGAGGTTACCGATATGGAATGACTTCAATAAAAGAATGTTTCAAAGTCTCAAAAATTTAATCATATAAAAAGAATTTTAGCTAACTTTGTCATAGATGGTCTTTGTGTGTTTTTTTAATTTCTTTATGCAAGTAAATGTGTACACACGATTGAATTAAGTTACACAAAAAGCAATACTGCTAAAATATGAAATATGATTTACTATGGGAAATGCTTTCAAAATTGTTGTCATGGTATAGCAAATGTATGCATCTCTTAATCTGTTTATTTTTTTTTCTTCCACAGAAAATTATGTGAAAAGTTCAGTGATTTACAAGGTAGTTACACAGGACACGATGACAGATTTATCCACGGCTGATTCAACTTACTTGTCCACTTCTAACGAAGAGCCAGAGCTAAATAGCATTAGCTTTCGTCAAAGTTTACGCTTTTTCCAGGATCAACTTATCTTGAACAGCAAAGCATTTCCATCTTTGTCAACTTCTCACGTAACAAACAATGATGTCATCGATTTCGCAAGTGAAGACCACCAAGTTGAAAAGCAAATGACCTTAACCAAAAAAGACCGTTCGTTTGACGAGTCTTCTAAATCGTTGAATAACAGTAAAATATCGATTCCAACAGTGGATACTTTCCTCGAAAGTGTGAGAGTTCTTCGAGCAATCCAGAGAAGTCAAGAACATAGAGGATCTTCGTGGTCTTTAAATATGTCGAATTCAGAAACAGATTCGATACAGCATTCACTTCAGTCTGAAACCATTATGACTAAAGATCCGAACATATTCCAAACTAACAATGATGGCCCGCCAGTTTTAGAGGACAGCAAGATAAATGGTAATGATATGACATCGAGTCCTGAAATAGTTCTTCCAGATATAAGTGATAAATCACAATCCTTTTGGCCCAGCCATAAAATAATTTGTGAGGAAAATATATTTGATGTCGGCAACATTGGCGTAAATTTTACAGAACAAAAGAGTAAAGACCTTAGTGAGGAGGAGAAAGAACTGAAAGGAACTTCTACATTAATTCATGATACCTACGGTACTCAAAACTTACTGGAAAAGTATTCCCCAGACATTAATAAGCATTTTCTGTATGGGATTTCCAATTCCAATTCCAATGACTATGTGTTAACCTCTACAGAAGAAACTCCTGAAGCCAACTTACTATCGGTAACCACAGATTCTGGATATAATACTTCTGTTAGCAATGACACAGGTTACATAAAATACGAAGAAAATTCCGACATTACTGATATGTTATCGTTTACATCGAGTAATTTTGGGGATAAGACTCCAGAAATCGCAAATGAGAAGAGCAGAAATAATGATGGAGAAAATGGTCACATTTTCAATAACGGAAGCGATTCTGTGCAGGATGATGTATTTTACAGTGGTGAAGTCACAAAGGAATTCAAATGGCCGAAAGGTGAAACTATAAATGATATGCCTTCTGTCACTTCGGGTGACTTAGCAGAGGAGTCCAAAGAAATAAGCAAGCAGGATGATGATCAACAGAAAGGCACTGCGAATAACAAACTTAATTCTAGACAAGAGGAAACTTTACACATTAGTGTGTGGACAAATACATTCAAAGGCTCTAACGACAAAACTGAAACTCAAACAAATGCTTTGGATATACCTCCGTTTCAATTGATGCATTTTCGACCAAAATCTGTTGACACAACCAGTTCCTACTACATGTCAGCAGAAGGCAGCCCTTGTGCTTCCTTGCAGAACGACTTGGAACAAACTATTCATATGTTTGAAAACCATCTGGGTAAGATTTTATTTATCTATTTGAAATATTCTTTTTTAACAAATGTGGGGAGTAATGTTAATAGAATCTAATTAACAACGATCATTTTTCCTATATAAAGATACTTGTTACAGAGGGAAATGCCATGTTATGTTAGAAATAATTTGAAGTTAACACGCTGACTGCCAAGATTGCGTTCTTTTCTAGACCAAACCATCTATGTTATTAAATGACATCTTCTATACTACAGTTAAAAGATAACAAAAAAGGACATCTAAAATAACATCTAATTAGATAGATGGTCCTGATATCAGGCGAGGGTGGTGGGTTTAATGCCACTTGGTCATACGAAGAACGAATGAGATTTAGCTCTCTCGAACGAAGGCAGAAATGTGCGCCTTTCATTCTGAACGAGCACCGTTCAGGTAAAAGTACGACTTTCGCTCGAACACAACCCTTCTTAGGGGGCTGTCGAACTCATTCATCCATCCGCAAGTCAGAATTGAGATCCAAATCAGAGACCTATTCAGTACCCAAAGCGGTATCATTTGTTATGGGAACTTGGAGGACCTGTTGAACGCGCCCCAATTGCCATGAGCCAAAACGGCGGTCTTTGGCCGAGACGAGGACAGAACTTGCTACCTTTCAGTGACGAGACGGACACTACCAACCAGACTACCGCGGCCCGTAATTTGAAGTTGACTCGTGGACAGCCAACTACGAGATTGCGTTCTTTTCTAGGAACAACCCATCAATGTTATTAGATGACACCTTTACTACAGTTCAAAGATAGCAAAGAAGTTTCATCTCATGAAATAGATGGTCTTGATATCAAGCGAGGGTAGTGGCAGTGAACGTGTTAAGGTACACTGTTTACAATGTGCATGTGTTTATAGTTTTGTTGGGTTTCTTAGCATATTTTCAATTTTTATTACAACAAAATAATTTATTTATCATACAAAAATTGTTATTTGGATTTTAAATAATGAGACACGCATTAACACGTTCGTTGTTACTACCCGCGTCTGATGTTAGGACCATCTGTCTCATTAGATGAGCCTCTTTTTTTCTATCTTTGAACTTTATTAAAGAAGGTGTCATCTAATAACATTGATGGTTTGGTACAATAGCATATTATTTGTAACGCACAGGCGCGTCAGTGGCAACGAATGTGTTGAAAAATGACGTTCTTTAAAATATGTCATTTTTCTCATAATCTATTTCATTAAAATTTCAAAATCCCCATAAAGATTTTTTCAGCTTTTGAGCAAGTCATTAGTGAACATATAATAAATTGAATGACTAACAGACTGTTAAAAAAACTAAAAATAATTATCTATTCTGGTGGAGAAATTTCAGGTTGGTCAGAGTTTAGGTGATTTATCTCTCAATTTAAAGAAGCAAGGGCTAATAAAAATACAGCAAAATAAATAAAAAGATCTTTCAAGAAATTAAGGCATTTTTCACTATGAAAATGAGAAAAATAATCACATGGGCAACAGAAATTATTTCGTTCATTCTTCTGCATAATATTTATTACAGGATTTAATTTTCATCGACTTATTTCTATACAGCAATTTTTCTCCACACTTCCCTTCTTAGTTTTATAACTTTTTTGGGGTTTAATTCTATATGGCATCATAAGCCCGGAATGAAAGGGCTTTTGATATAGGCTTCAGAGCCTCTGTTATAGCCTATATTCGGCTACAGAGCTTCTGATATAGGCTATATTAGACTACAGAGCTTCTGATATAGGTTATAGGCTACAGAACTTCTGATATAGGCTACGGAGCTTCTGATATAGGCTATATTAGGCTACAGAGCTTCTGATATAGGTTATATTTTGCTACAGGGGGGTTAATAAGGCCCAAGTGACAACATGACCTGCATAGAAATGAATAATGAATCGACTGAAATGAAATTACTAATATGTAATTAATTAGCTTCCTGTTTAATTCTTACTTATAATAAATAATAATTTGAGCTGGAAAAAATCAATTTGTGAAGGATCCATACAAATAAATACGCCATCAGAAATAGTTAGTGAAACAAATCGATGATTAAAAAAATATCAGCAATTGCATGAAAAAAATTGCGCCGAGAAACTCCTAGTAAAATTGTGCTTCAAATTGGATAACTCGTGTCATCTTCCTCGGTGTTTTTGATTTAGTATAAGAAACGGGGGTTTTTATAGCAATAGGAGCAAAACGAGATTTGTTAAGTATATGAATTTCTGGCATAAACTTTGTCATATATTAAATTTATTTAATTAAAATGTTTCAATAAATAATAGACAAACTGTATAATGTATAATACAAACGTAATAACGTGTAGTACAAACGTAATAATGATTAGTACAAACGTAATAATGTGTAGTACAAACGTAATATTAAGAAAGTTTGGGAATTTGTTTAGAGCTATATAACAAAAAAAAAAGCAAATATTTAAATGACCAAAAACGTACGAATATATTAAAACAGCAAACATTATAAATCAGCGCAGGAATTTATGAGCATTTTCCCCGTCTTATTTCAAAATGTTTCACTTTTTGATGGTTTTCTAACTAGACAGGATATAACTAAATGCCAGTTGTTGAAATAATTTATTTCAAAAAACACACAAAACTTTACCATCATTCTGTATTTTAAAAAAAGGCTTTATCTTCAAAGCAGGAAAAGGGATAAATATAATCTGTTTTAGTACGGAAAGTCGTTTGTAGAACAAAATAGTACTAAAAGGCAAAGACAAATATAAAACTAGCAAAATATTTAGAATCGATTTTATTTCTTATTCTCTCTTTACACATTTTTTATGCCACAGTGTACGATTGATTTTTAGCTTATTTTCAAATCTATTTTGAGAAATAGTGATTATAAACTATAAATAGTTATATAAATAACTAGCTGGTACCCGGCGCGTTGCTGCAGCCGAAAAAAAATAATAATAAGTGCAATCAATAAATAATTTGGCAATGTTTTATCGAAAGAGGATGAACAGTAAATAAAATATGAACAAACAAATATTCATTTTTATATATATGATTTGTGCATGCTTTTAGAATTTAAATTGTTGCTTTTAGAATAATCTTGTTTTTTCAGAATGGTAATGAAAGGAATTATTTATTGTATCTGGTGATCCGTTTTATATTCATTCAAAATTCTCAAATTTAATTTTAGAAAATGAGATTAAAATAATTTCTTTTAAAATGGATTAAACATAGAAAATATATTTATGCCATAAAATCGTTAATATAGTTGAACATATAATTTTTGAAAATTAAGATTGTGCAAAATTATTTGTACTACAATATTTTTGATAGTTACTGCGAAAAGCGCCAAAATTTAATTAAAACTTAAAAGCCCCAGGGTCGATCTCCCCAAAGCTTTCTCGCATAATTTGTATAAATTTGTTACCTATGAGAATGACTTACATGACATTTGCGTATTATAGCTACAAAATATGAACCTTTAACTTGAATTTAGCATTCCTACAGAATCACCTCTTTCTGTTATTTGGAGATTAATTCTTGGTAAATAGATGCGGTTGAGATTTGAATTTTTTTTTAATTATCTAAAATTAAAAAATAAAATTTGAATCCCAACCGCATCTATTTACCAAGGATTAATCTCCAAATAACTCGCCGAGGAGACGCAATAGTTTTAGAATAAATGCTAAGTCCAAGTTAAAGGTTTATATTTTGAGCTATAGTACACAAATGTCTTGCAAGTCATTCTCAGAGGTAACAACTTTACTACAGATTATGCGAGAAAGTTTTGGGGAGAGGGGTCCTAAAGGCTTAAAATTTTAATTACATTTTAGTGGGTTTTTTTTTTTTTTTTTTTTTTTTTTTTTTTTTGTAATTACCAAAAAGATTGTTGTACAAATAATCTTAATTTCAAAAATTATCGTTTCAACTATATTAACGATTTTATGGTACAAATATGTTTTCTATGTTTAATCAATTTTAAAAGAAAATATTTTTTATCACATTTTCTAACATTAAATTTTTGAATTCTGAACGAATATAAACGAGTCACGAGATACAATAAATAGTTTCTTTCATTACCATTCTGTAATAACAAATTTCATAATTCTAAAAGAATACACAAATTTATATATATTTATACTGTCACAAATTTATATACATATATACTGTCGTACCGTTTATACTATTTGTTAAATTAGTGATTGATTTTACTTAATATTATTTTTTTCGGCGGCAACAACGCGCCGGGTCCCAGCTAGTATGCTTTAAATGCTCCTTTTTGAAGTCACATTTCCAAACTATCAAATTTCCTTCAGATAGCTAATACGTTCCTGAGTTACTGCATTCACGTATGCAAAAATACTGATTGACCGACAGGCAACCCTTTGACGGATTTGGTTCAAAATGTGACAAAAATATACATATATAGGAGCCAATTCATGCGATCTCCTTTTTTAATTCATTTTTTTAGTTTTGTTCCCGTGCATACGAAGAGGTAGACACTGTACATCGACGGATTTCATCCAAATTTTTTAGAAATCAATCATATTGTTGGTTTACTTTAGTTTAGTTATATTAAAGTCTCGTTTTGAAACAGTTCTTGGGCTATTTGGGGACGAACCTCTTAATTTTGAACCACGGTTAGATGACGAGGACGACACCTGAGCTGACACCCCTTCTCCAAACTTCCACACCACACCAGCGGGTGGCCGTTTGGCCCCGACGGATTTAACTTGCACCAAACCCGCTGACACGGCGGTTCTTCGGTAGAAACGGGCCTCAAACCTGCAACCCTTCCGTTCCGAAGAACATATTAGTAGAAAGACCACATATCAAATTTCATAAGTCTAGGGTATTGTATTTTTAACTTAACACGTTCATATTAGCATAATACCAGAATTGGTATCTTTGGACGGGAAAAACAAAAAAAGAAATGATCAAAATTGCGAGGTCAAAAAAACAATATTTAACGCTATATTTTTGTAAACGAATTAGAAAATTATATTTTCAAATGAGCAGGCAGGTAAATGAAATAAATCAAATGGATAAAAATTATCTAACAGCGATCTTAAAAACCATCTAATCATCCACTTAGCAAGAAGCATCTTCACACATCCAGAGATTACTTATCGAGATAGCAGAAAAAAAACTTAAGATCCGATTTCGCATCATCTCAAGAATTGGAATCATCAATCCTTTCAAAAAGATCCGGGAATGAATTGCTCTCTTGAAAGATTTTCGGTCGAAGTTCGTAAAAAATGTTGAGTTGAGACAGCGTCATAAAAGTGTTGAGCAGATATGTGATAAAACCCTTCGTGTAAGGGTTTTTCCCTACGTCATCTCTAAATTGTTGTCGATATCGCGACATTCTCCGTCAACGGACAGTGCGGTGTAGTTGTAGAAAAAGAACATGTTTGGTTGTGGCACTGAATTCAGTGGATTATGTACGCTATGAATATTAGTGAGGGCATCAATACTTTGGCGGCCTTTGCTGAGATGTTAGATATATTTGAATATGTGGGAGAAATTTTGAATGGAAGTAAGTCATTGAAAATATAAGTATTACTTTGACTTTGTAACAGCTATTAATTACTGTCATAAATTAATATTATTGGATTTGGATAAATCTTAGTTCTGGGCAGCAATATAGCATAATAGCATGTAGGCATCTGAAATTATTTAAAAAGTTTTAATTTGTCAAATATGAAGAAATGAGAATCAAGAAAAAATTGAGTATAAAACGATACTGAAAATAAATTTCCTTAATTTTTTTTTTTCAAATTCAAAGTCATACAATGAAAATTTGAAGCAGATGATACCACACTTAAAATTCTATATTACCAAAATTTGGGAGGGAAAAAGGTATTTCATCTAAAAGCGACAATAAAGATTTATTTTTCATTTCTGGTAGCTTTAATTAACAATAAAGAAACGGATAAATTTGAGAAATAAGATAAATCGTTTGAAATTTTTATTATAATAATTTAAGATTCTTAATTTAATTCAGAAATAGTTTTAATAAGTAGTAAATAAAATGTTTGTATACAGTATATAACGTATCGGAAAACTTGTACAAGTAAAGCTCAAAAATAATCAGTACAGTTCACACTAAACCAGCTAAATAATTGGTAAGAAATTATAACTTTTTATAGTTCATACATTGCTACCATGTAAAATAAGATGGTGAACACTATATAAGGATCTTATTTAAGTTTTTAATAAAACAAATATTAAACATGGGAATAAAAGAACAATATAAACGAAATTCATCAAAGAAATATTCGCACTTTTTTTATTCAGCTTTGAGTTAACGAAATGAATTCACATTGTGTATATATATATTTTAAAATTATTTAATAAGAAATTCAAGAGACCACAGAAAAATTCGAATCAACCGTTCCTTTACATTTTCTTATTAAAAATTTTTTCTTTTTCCTTATAAAAAATGAGTTAGAAAATTTATTGAATAGCTGTTATATATGAATTTTGCTGGATTAATCGCCTACGCTATTCTTAATAGAACAAAATAAATAAAAATATAAAGCTCGGGGATGTGGCAGGAATCAATGGCTGTATTTTCATAGAATGTCTCCCCGACTTGATTATATTTGGCTTTAAAATTTATAATTAATTTAATAATACTATGTCTTAGCAGCGCACGTAAATATTAATACCCAGAGCAATGCTATAGCCTTGAAAAACCCACTAATAATACCGGTAAGAGGATAGATACTTGAAACAATATCAATTGAACATCAGTTCAATCTCAATAAATCGAAAATTATTAAATTTTTTAACCAACTTTTCGTATTTTATATTGAAATATTTTATATTGTAAACAAAAAAAAATATTTTTTTAGTGGCTAAATTTATAATAGTATCGTAAATATGAAAACTCAAATAGAAATAGTAGTATATAGTTTTAATTTTTTCGAATCGCGTCATATATAGACATTTTTACATTATAAAAAAGATGAAAATAGCCATCATAAAACTGGTAATGTTTTAGTGTGGTAACTTTCTAAGCCTTTTCCTCTATGAAGAGGTACACGGCAAAATTCACTCCTTTTCGCAAGGATAAATAAAATTTTAATTTTAAATTTAAATTGATGTTTTTAAATCCACCTTCCCGTTCTGTGGTTCCCGCATCAACTGATGTAGAAACTAGTTTTTGTCTCAATTTTTCCAGAATCTCTGTCGTAGACAAGAACATTCGGCTTCGTTTTCCTGTCTATACCGTACCCGCAGACAAACCATGTTATACTCACCCGTACTAGTATGTGACCCGCGCTCAAGTATCAAACGCCAGAAAACGTACTAGTGCGTGTCCCGCATACAATGTGTTAAGAAAACACGCGATGAAAACATAGAAAAGAGATGCAAAGGAGAGGGAGGAAAAAATTCGTCGAACCTTATCGGAAAAACTAATATAGCGTGATTTCATATTAATGTTGAGCGAATAACTATCCTTAAGTTTTAACGCTCTAATTCGCAAGTGTGGGAAATAAAGATAATAACAACAAAAGACAGTATGGATCTTTAAAAAAAACAATTTTTTAATTAAGATAAACTATAGGATTCTCAAAGTATTGGGGGGACCCTCGGCAGGAGTTATTTTCCCTATACATTTTCCTTTACGTTAAAATAACTGAGCTAAACTCTAAAATTTTTCCGTACGCTCTAATCAAGTTGTTCAAATTCCTTCATCAATGTAAAATTGGGGTTCTTAAGCAAGATTGCTTATGCCACGAGTGTTCAAAGTCTTACACATAAGCATTCTGTACTTCAAACGTCCCGTTGTAAAGCAACACTAGGGCTTTTTTGGGACAGACCTCGTCATTTTGAACGACACCTCAACTGGCACCCCCCTCTCCACACCACACCAGCGGGAAGACGTTTGGGCCTGACGGGTTTAACATGCAAGAGACCCCCTCACTCGACGGTTCTTCGGTGGAATCGAGTCTCGAGCCTAAAATCCTCTGGTTCCAAAGCCGAGACCTTGCCACCGTGGCCCGATTGTTATCCTTTGATACCAGATTATTTGCAAAGACTAGTACAGTACTAAAATATATAACACTAGCAAAGACAGTATATAAAAACAGTAGATTTAGTAATTTCTTTTAGCAGTAGATTTAGTAAAGCATGAACGATGAATTCTGAAAAAATAAAAGAAAAAAAGCGCCGATAAGAGTAATTTTGAGACTATTGAAACGAAAGTGGATCAATAACCATAAAGAACATAAGGAAAAATGAAATTATGCACAATTTCATTAATGTTCGAAGGTTTTAGTTTAGTTACATTAACGTCCCGTTGGAAAGCAACCCTAGGGCTATTTTGGGAAGGAACTAGTCTTTTTGAGCCACGGTCAGATGACGAGGACGACACCTGAACTAGCACCCCCCTCTCCGCACCACACCAGCGGGGAGGACGTTTGGCCTGACGGGTTTAACATGCAAGGGACTTCCCCCCCCCCTCACACGATGGTTCTTCGGTGGAATCGAGCCTCGAACCTGAAACCCTCTGGTTCCAAAGCCGAGACCTTACCACCAAGCCACCGCGGCCATCTGTAGTTCACAGTATAATAAAGAAAACCGGTACTTGTACATGAACTGCATAGCTCTGGTGAAAAGTAACTACGAAACTCGACCGTTGTAAAACGATCTTCGAAATCGTGTTCGATCTTTCGTGAGAATCAAGAGTCTTTACCAAGTTTAGCGTGTCATCTCTGGAGATTAATTTGCATGGGTTATACATAAACAACGGAAAATCGAAAATGTATTTACAACATTTTTTTCCCGACCGAATGAAATCAAAATTTGACACAGAACTACAGTTGCAATCACAAGATGACAGTACCAATTTCATTTATTAAAATTACGCTTGCATACATTCGAAAAAATAAACAAATGGTCAATTATTTGAAAGATTTGACTCAAAATTTGATATAAGAATATAATATTTGATAAAGAACAACATATTAGATAACTTGTGTTCCAGATTGCATCTATCTCTAACCCTTAAAGTTTTGTAATTTAGTTGATTTGAACTATAACAATTTCGAGGCATTCTTTCAATATTTGATAGAAATCTTTAAAATCTATAAATCATGTACCCAATTTCATCTGTCTCGCGTTTTTGAGCTATCGCGTTCACAGACATAATTCCAAAAATGTGTTTTTGGGATTCAGGAAGTTCTAAAACCTGAAAATTCATCAAAATCTAGAATTCGATTTTATTTTTTTTATAGACAGTTACAATATTTTCTCTTTGTGCACAGGAAAGTAAAAATGAATATGAAAATTATGTTCATGAACAAAATTAATAACTGACATGTAAAAGAAACAACAAATATATTTTTTTAAATGCCATTGATATTTTTTTTTGCCATGTGTGAGTCATTGTGAAAAAAATTAATTTAAATATATGTTAAAAACTAGTGTTCAAACGAGCATAAAAATTAATAAATTTAACCTAAATAGAAATATAGTTACTAAACTCGAAAGGTGTAGCGAACAGTTAAATAATATTCGGAATACCAATTAGAGACAAAAAGATAATTTATTGTAATCTGGAGAATCATTAAAAAATTCGATATCGAGTTTTTGATGAATCTTCCCATTTCAGATACGCTGACTACGAAAATGTAATTCTTGGAATTACGTACATCTATTTCTGAACAAGATGAATAGAAAATATAAACACACTAGATTAATGAAATTTGTCTTGTTTGCATGAGATAAAACTATCGGTCAGTCTTTCTTGAATATGTGAACGCAAAATAAATGGAACACGATATGCAATCTTGGTGACAAAATTGTATATCGGTATCGAGTTTTGGTCTGACCAGCACAGGCCGGCCATCTGGGCCCCTTGACTGAGGGGGCCCCCATCGTGATTAAGAATTAAAGCAGTTTTCTGAACAATAATAATGTGACACCTACTAAAAGACTACAAGCTTGTTTCCATGTGGCTGGCTGAGCATCGACTGATGCCTTTATTAGGCAAAGATCACAATGATATCTATAACAAGGCGGAAAAAGTTCATTTATGAACAAGGAAATCCCCGCCAGACAGAGCGGCGTTCCCGCCTCCCAAAAGCCGAGGCTGGGTTCAAATGGACTTGTCAATCAACAGCTATCTACTTTTGTCTATATCTAATGTAAAATATTTTACAATCTTTTACATTGCCAGTTACTAAATATAATGAATGCTGAGCCCTCTTTTAACAAATTAAAATGAAATAAAGGATTATCGTCGGTCAAGCATATGGCTATAATGCTTCTACGCTCTTGCTATCCTAAGTATGGAAAAAGAAATTGTCATTTTCCTGGAGTAATAAATAGCAAAAACAAAATCAGGCATTATTAAATACATATGAATACAATGTTCGTTTTTTTTTTCTTTGCTAAAAATGGAGGGCCCCAAATGGTTTCTTGCACCCGGGCCCCTTCGTAGAGAAAGCCGGCTCTGGACCAGCGTAAAATGCATATTTGATTTTCTTTACTATGCTACGATACTCTACACAAAGCGTGTCATGCATGTACATTCCTAATCGCTATTACTAATAAAGATGAAAGTCTGTCAATTGGCAATCTATAAAGCAGGCCGTTGAGTTTGGAGTTAGATATATTTTGAAGGATAGAAACACTAATCTCGGACCCCATCTCTCTCGTTATAATTTTGATTCAAATTTTAATTATTTAAAAATGAAGTCTAATATCGGTGTTTCTGGGCAATAATTACCAAAAAAAATTATCACACAAATTATTTTAATACCATTTTAACCCTTTGTGGTCGATGCCGCTATAGTGGCGGCATTCGCAGATCGTCGTAAAAGTCATTGCCACCAGTATGGCAGCAAGATGTTATTAACACATTGTGTAAGATACATATATGTATTCATATATATAATCGCTTTGAAACCACTCCAGAACTTCATATCGGGGATTGTTTTGCACACTTTGGAAAATGTCAGAAATAAAAAAAATTATGTATTCTAAGCACTCCTGAACACAATCAATCAGTTTGAACGAATTCAGTGTTTTCTAATATCCATCTATTTGCTTTCAATCACTAAGGAAGAAATAACGCCTAAAAGCTCAATTCGCTCCGACTAGCTGGTACTCCCCTCGGAGAAATTTAAAGATCGCAAAGGGTTAAAATATAAGTCATTTATTTTTTCAATGATACGACGTACGGCGTTTCAACTAATTGTTGTGATTTTCTTTTAACTATCTTGATCTGCCGCCAAGGTTGTCCAAGGTGAAAGTTTTACTCCACACGAGACGAAAGGGGGGAGAGCAAACAAGATATTGATGTGAAAATTGTTCCTCTTAACCAAGCGCCCGATGGCTCAGTCGGTAAAGTATGGGATTCGTAATCCGAAGATCGCGGGTTTGAATACAAGCGGAGCAAGTTGCTATGGAAACTGTTTCAATTCATTTCTGTTTCAATTTAATTATGCAAATTTGTATTTTGTAAATTTATTCTTAATTTTCTGCGGGCCTTCAAATTCTAGAAGGTTCTTTAATTGCATATACGTAGTTTCGAAATTAGTCAGAATATTAAAAAACATCGTGAGTTGAGCTTGAGTGTGTTTATTCTCGTTAGCTTTGCTACATTCATCTCATCTTCGCGACAGATTGGTGGAGGCGCCGGGTAATACGATTACAACTGAAGAGCTACGCCGTAGCCGACGTATTCAAGGACTCGATCCTGAATTTGGTCTCCTACCGGATTTGACTAGACAATTAAGGAAAATGGCTGAAGGAGAGGAAGCCGATCAGAAGTTATCGGCTGGTGCCAGTTTTGTACCGAGTAACATTGCGCCCGTTCCGATTTTGACTTACCAGCTTCCCAGAAGTCCTTGCACTTTCTCTGGAGACAACTAGGAAGATGCTAATCGGTGGCTCAAGGATTTTGATAGAATAGCGAACTATAATCGGTGGGATGACCAAATGTGCCTAGCGAACGTCATCTTTTACCTCGCCGGAACAGCTTGACAATGGTTCAATAACAATGAAGACACTTTCACTGACTAGACTGTTTTTCGGAATTCGCTGAAAAATACATTTTGCCGTGCAGCTGATATAAAGCGCCAGACTGAAACCCTGCTACTCAACCGTGCACAGCGAATTGGTGAAACATCTGAATCTTATATTCAAGATGTACTTTCCCTTTGCCGGAAAGTTAACCCATCCATGGCCGAAGACGAGAAAGTGGCCCATCTCATGAAGGGCATAGCGGAGGACTTGTACCAGATTTTGTCGTCTCAGGAATATGGAACTGTCGATGCTTTCGTAAAACGATGCCGTCATATAGAAAGCCTTCGACGAAGATGTATTGTTCGAACCCGATTTCAAAGGCTACCTAATGTCTCCGCCGTGTCGGCCGAATTAGATGCAGAGGATCTTAGATCATTGGTACGCACCATCGTCAGGGAGAAGCTTCAAAAGATTCTGCCGGAAGCACAAGGCTATACAGATAACGAAGCTGAGCTCCCACGTGATATTGCATCTGTGGTCCAGGAAGAGGTTCTGGAGGCCCTAGCACCACTTACAGGGGCAAGAAGAGGTACAACCAATCCCCGACGTCCGGTTCCAACCAGGCCACAGCCAAGTCGTGAAACCACCAACAGACCCACTCCACAACGTAGAACAGACTTATGGAGGATAGATAATGTGCCTCTCTGCTATCATTGCGGACGCACAGGACATGTGCTAAGGTACTGCCGGGAGAGACGTCAAATAATTCAAAACGCCCGAGCCCCTAGAACCAACAACCCTCGACGAAACACGTACGCTGACTCCCTTGGTAGCTTCGACGACCATGCACAGCCTACTTCAAGAATAAGAAGCAGCTCACCTTACCCACGACGTTCCCTCAACCGCCGAGAGTCGCAATCACCCGTACGCCGTTCCAGTTTTTCTCCACGCCGACTCAATGAGGAAAACTAACTCGGGCGACCTGTACAGGAGGTACGGCCGCAGTGGAAGAAAATCCTCCGACGTACACCACAGCCAAGTTAAAAGAGAACACCACCTATATCATCGCAAACGGGCAGTGCGTAAAAGCCCTCGTTGATTCTGGTGCCGATTATTCTGTCATACCCGAAGAATTACGCCGACGATTGAATGCCACTATGTTTGTTGAGAATGGGCCTATACTGAAAACTGCTTGTGGTAAAACTGTAGCCGCCTCTGGACGTTGTGTATTAAGGATGGACTTGAACGGGACTGTGAAACCCTTTGAGTTTCTCGTGTTCCCTCATTGTAGCCATCAAATGATACTTGGCTGAGACTTTTTCCGCACCACTGATGCCGTTATCGATTGTGGGAATCAAGAGCTTCAACTTGCCGAAATCCTTCCATGCAACTCTGATTCAAAGGAATCGGATTGCTCTTTGATAGCCGCATCGGATTATTTAATTGAACCAAACTCGACAAGACAAATATGTGCTTTGAATTCACAAGTGCAGGAAGCATATGGAGCTCTGATTGTTGGAAGTACAATTCTGGAGTACGAAAAGGAGTTATCTATACCTGCTTCAATTGTCGACATTGAGAATGGCTGTTGTAAGGTGTGGATAACAAACTATTCACTACGTACTCAATTGATTCCAAAAGGAATGAATATAGGGTGCTTGACGACAATAGCTAATGGCGCAATCTGCTCCTTGAGTGATAAAGGGCAAGAAAATTCACAGGGGCACAAATCAAGAAAAATAGTAACACGAGAAAAGTTAAAAGAAACTCTCGATTCTGGTCTAACACTTACAGAAGAAGACGAGCTATTAAATCTTCTGAAAGAATTTAGTGACATTTTTAATTTTAAAGGGACTGTGAGAAAATCTCGATGTAGTTCCGTGAGACACAAGATCGATACAGGTGACAACGCCCCAATCAAGCAAAGACCCTATCGTGTATTAGCCATTAAAAGACGCGTGATATCCGAGGAGATGCAACGAATGCTGAAAGAAGACGTTGTACAGCCGTCAGACAGCCCATGGTCGTCTCCTGTCGTACTTGTGAAGAAAAATGGTGAATGGCGATTCTGTGTCGATTATAGAAGATTGAACAAGATAACCAAAAAGGATGTATATCCATTACCTCGCATCGATGACGCCTTGGACTGTCTAGCTGGTGCGAAAATTTTCTCTATGATTGATCTAAAAACAGGCTACTGGCAAATTGAGGTCGACGATAAAGACAAAGAAAAGACGGCCTTTGTGACATCAGATGGTCTTTATGAATTTAAAGTCATGCCATTTTGGCTATGCAACGCCCCTGCTACTTTCGAACGGATGATGGACACGGTACTAAGGGGCCTAAAATGGAATATTTGTCTTTGCTATCTTGACGATATCATCGTGTACGCACCGAATTTCCAAGAACATCAAATATCATTTAGGAAAGTTCTGAGGTGTATCCAGGAAGCGGGACTGACATTAAATTCGAAGAAATGTTATTTTGGTAAAAAGAAGCTAACGATATTGGGGCGCCTAGTTGATCAAGATGGTATCTATCCCGATCCAGAGAAAACAGCAGCCGTAGCAAAGTTCCCTACCCCAAAAAATATCGCCGATGTCAGAAGTTTTCTGGGCCTATGCTCGTACTATCGACGATTCATTAAAAAAATTTCCGATATGGCGAAACCCCTGCACGATTTATTAAAGAAAGGTGCAATGTTTTCTTGGAACCCGTCACAGAAGGAATCTTTTTCAACACTCAAACAATTACTGACCAGTGGCCCTGTTCTGGGACATTTTTTGCCGGATGCGGAAACAAGAATACACTCGAATGCTAGTGGGTATGGAATTGGTGCAGTGCCAGTGCAGATTCAAGATGACATAGAAAGACCCATAGCTTATGCATCCAGATCCCTTACTGCAGCCGAGAAAAATTATTCTACAACCGAAAAGGAATGCCTTGCCGTGATCTGGGCGATCAGTAAATTCAGGCTGTATCTCTATGGGAAAACCGTTCACTGTAGTTACGGATCACCACTCTCTGTGTTGGTTGGCCAAAGTTAAGGATCCATCGGGAAGACTGGCTAGGTGGGCTCTCAGGTTACAAGAATACGACATTAATATCACTGACAAAAGCGGTCGCAAACACTCTGATGCGGATTCTCTGTCAAGAAAGCCTCACGTTGAACCAACAACTGAGAGCAATGATGAAATCCCTTTCCTTGCAGCTATCGTAGATTACGCAAAAGAACAGTGGAAGGATAAACAATTGAAGGCCATCATAAAAATCCTCAAGAGAAGTGGTTTACTGTATAAAAGAAACTATGATCCGATGGGACAGCCATGGCTTTTGAAAGTGCCAAAGCAGCTTCGCAGTAATGTCCTAAGAAGTCTTCACGACGCTCCTACAGCCGGTCATCTCGGTTTAGTCAATACGTATGACAGAATAAAAAGGAAATACTTTTGGCCAGGATTATATGGGAACGTACGTCGATACGTATCGCACTGTCAAGAATACCAAAGACGGAAATCGCCACCACAACTCCCGCTGGGGCAGCTACATCCGATAAAACCTCCTGATGTACCGTTTGTTAAAATTGGAATAGATCTACTTAGATGCTTTCCAATTACCCGAAATGGGAATCGGTGGATTATTGTTTGTACGGATTACCTGACCAGATTCGCAGTTACAAAGGCAGTATCTACTGCTGAAACGATAGAAATTTCTAAATTCATGATTGAAGAAATTGTACTGAAGCACGGGGCTCCCAAGGAAATGATAAGTGATCGAGGGCGTAACTTTTTAGCCAACATTGTTAGACATCAATCAGTTATGCCAGACGTCGCATCTTCTGACAACCGCCTACCATCCACAGACCAATGGGTTGACGGAAAGATTCAACAAGACATTTGCAGACATGCTGTCTATGTACGTAGACGTTGAGCCAAGAAATTGGGATACCATTTTGCCCTTTGTAACTTTTACTTATAACTCAGCAAAACAAGACACCACGGGATTCAGCCCATTCTTTCTTGTTCATGGTAGAGAAATCCAGACACCTCTAGACATAATTTTCCCGTCTAATACCGAAACTTCAGACGACAATTATGTGCATCATCTGATTACCAAGGCCGTAGAAGCTAGACAGCTTGCAAAACTCCTCATCCGTGAAGCACAGGTTGCAGATAAGCGCCGATATGATGAGAGACATCGACCTGTCAGCTACAATATCGGGGATTTAGTCTGGGTATTCACCCCGGTACGAAAGGTGGGATAATCCGAGAAACTCTTAAGGCGCTACTTTGGACCTTATCGAGTAACACGACAATTATCTGACGTGACATATGAAGTAGAAAGCAAGGAACGATGTAGAGGGCGTCGGAGTTCAAATTACGTCGTCCATGTACTACGATTAAAACCTTATCTTGATCCAGGAAGGCAATTTGCTGATGAAGGGATACCTGATGTTTCCAGGGGACCTGTTACGAGAAGACACACCAGATTGCAGCGGGACGCTGCATCCTCCTAAGGAGGGGGAAATGAAGCGAAAATTGTTCCTCTTAACCAGGCGCCCGATCGCTCAGTCAGTAGAGTACGGGATTCGTAATCCGAAGATCGCGGGTTCAAATACAAGCGGAGCAAGTTGCTATGGAAACTGTTTCAATTTAATTTGTCATTTTCTGTTTATTATGCAAATTTGTATTATGTAAATTTATTCCTAATTTTCTGCAGGCCTTCAATTTCTAGATGGTTTTTTAATTATATATAAATAGTTTCGAAATTAGTCAGAATATTAAAAAAACATCGTGAGTTGAGCTTGAGTGTGTTTATTCTCGTTAGCTTTGCTACATTCATCTCATCTTCGCGACAATATAATGGAGAGGTGGAAGAGTGCATTCGCTAGCTGCTAGAAAAATGACTTTTATTCAATGCGAAATGTGAATATTCTAAGAAACTATCTATTGATATTGAAGAGCAGCGGTGGTAAGGTCGGAACCGGAGGGTTGCAGGCCCGATTCCACCGAAGAACCGCCGTGTCTGGGGCACGTCGGGGCCAAATGTCCACCCACTGGTGTGGTGTGGAGAGGGGTTGCCAGCTCAGGTGTCATCTGACCGCGGTTCAAAAGGACGAGGTCCGTCCTAAAATAGCCCTAGTTTTTCTTCAAAACGGGATGTTAATAAAACTATAAAAAAAACTAAAATATATATATATATATTGATATTAAACTTAATAACGTGGGATTTTTTCTGTGAGATTTTACATCAAATTGTTTATTTTTCTATTTTGAAGTGCGGAAAAAAAAATAAGGAAACCACAAATAGTAAATAATAAAACATAATAAAAAATTGAATTAAAATAATATTCAAATCATTTTTTTTGTCCACAAAAGTGTTTTATTTTATTAATGTATATATATCAAAATATTATTTTTTAAATAATATCTAATATTGTACTGAATTAAAAGAAAAATGAAACTAAAGTAATAACGATTCAATTAATACTCTTTTTCTATTTGCGTGCTTTTTCACTTGAAATCAAATTATATTTCAAACTGTTTCAATAATGTATCTAGAAATTGAAATCAATATTCGCGAAGAGAGGCGGGATAATTGCATTCATTTACAGTTCTGTAAACAGATTCGATTCACCTAAGGTCGAATGTTGAATTGAGAATTCATGTACCCCTGAAGATAAATTTTGATGTATGAAAATAATTGAATGCATTCCTAATTTTGGAATTAAGAGTTTAACCAAAAAAAAATCATCTAAAAGCTCACTTTTTTTTTAGTATATTTATTTTACTTGATTAATCGTGGCCACTAATCTGAATCTTCAATTTTATCCATTGCCTTGCTCAAAAATAACAGTTCAGTTCAAAAATTCCAAATAAAAATCACTTCAAAAGCTGATAACTTTAAAACCAAAGTATTTGTATAAAGACAACTGTAAACAACTTTTAAATTTTCTAGCTAACTAGCTATTACCCGCGACACGTGGAAATTTTTATGTACAGTAAACTCTCGCTACAACGATACCCGATACAACAATAATTCCCTCTACTACAATAATGTTTTGTGGTCCCGGTGATTTTGCATATAAACTAATGTTAATCTCCCCTCAATATTGCGATATTCTCTAGAACAATAACCCTCTGTAAAACGATTTTTTCAATCTAAATTTCAGTATATTTTCTCCCTTTATAATAATATTTTGATTTTCAAATGCTTTTTTTTTTTCGTTTTCTTTTGTTATTTTTTCCGTCTATTAAGACTCATTGTGGATATTGTGGAAGTTGGTAGGAAGTAACAGAAAAAACCATTCGGAATTGCTGGAAAAAGGTTGGTCTTTGTGTTATGGAAGATAAGAAATCTGATAATGATGAAAATTCCATAAACAATGATCTCTCAGATGATCAAGAATGTGTTTTGCACATCAAAAAATCCGTATCCCAACTTGAAGAAACAACCGGTAAAAAGTTTGGAATTAGTATAGAAGGCTATTTAACAGCAGATGATGATCTTATGGTTTTAGCAGGAGTTACTGATGAAGATATTCTCTCTGAAATTATTGATGAGATAGGAAACAATGATGAAGATGATGATGATGATGATAATACAGGTCCATCGCAGTCCTTATTGTCATCCCAGGAAGCTCTTCAATCTGTGAATTCTCTACGGACATTTTTTTCAATCCTTCCGTCGACAAATGAAGAACATTCTCGTGCACTAGACTCAATGCATACAGTATTGGTGAACTTAACAGTAAAAAAAATGAATAAATAAACAAAAATATTGGATTATTTTCAATAAAAAGTGTTTTCAGGTATGTGAATATTTCTGCGCTTATTTTCTGAATTTATCTTATTTTTTTATTTTTTAGTATTTAAACCACTATTATTAGTATTCTACAAATTAATTTCTTCTAAATATAGACTTAAAAGTAGTATGTTATGCACCTTAAACTAATAATAATAAACTCTTATTAAATGCTCAAAATATGTGGGCCCTCGATATAACAATATGCCTCTCTACAACAATATATTTATTTGGTCCCTAAAATATTGTTGTAACGAGGTTTCACTGTATATGTATGAAAAACTATCAAAAAATATGTAACATAAATACAATTTAATAATAAAAACACCCAACGTAAAAACTATTTATTTACATTGTATACCCAAAATTTAAAAAAAAAAAACAGCAAATCAAGTCCGTATTTCTTTAAAATCAGGTCCAATCCATTTTATTTATTGATCGAGATTGAGACAACTACAACAGTATTATATAAATAATTTTTAAACTTTTAATTTAAATGAAAATGCAGTTGTCATCAAGCGCGAACACAGTTCATGTCACGACAATCACGCGTGAATTTTCAACGCCAGTTGGCATAACGCACATGTCTGACTTTCCTACGCCAGTTGGGGTAACCCAATGCAAATAAGAAATTTTTTATTTCATTTTATCTGTTTTCCTTTAATTTAAAAGTACTTCAGAATGAATCCGAAAGATCAATTCATTAACAACATTTGATTTTAAATGCATCAAACACAAAGAAAATAAACAGAATCGTTTGAAATAATCGGTCGAAATTCTGCTAACCCTAACCTCAACTCTGTTGGGGGAAAAAACTGGAACCTTACTCATTTTTGACGGGCCTCAGCTGTTTAGGCGCGAAAGTTAGTTTGAAAAAATGAACCGAAATAAAAAGTAGTCTATGTTCTATTCCTGACTCTAATCTATTGTGCTCAATTTCAGCCGTGTTTGCTGAACAAACTTTCCCATTTACAATATGAATATAGATGAGACGGGCGAGCCAATTGGCCAATGAAAGCAGATTTTCTACCATAAAATCGAAAGAAGAAAAACTCAAGCTACTTGCAGTGGGAAGTCCTTTCTAATAATTTTCAATCCCACTAGGAAATTTATTTCCATTCAGGGGAATCAATTTCTTGTAAGTTATCCGACTACATTCAAAACACTGATTATCGGCCACATTGGCAATTTTTTTTAATTATTGTTATTCCTGTCCGAAACAATTTCTTTTCTAAGAAAAGGAAGGCTTGACCTATCGTCCAGGGTCACCTATTTTTCACTAAAATTTATCTCTTCTTCAGTTTCCTCAAAACATTAATTTTCATAAATTCTCCACCGTTAACAAAATATCTCAAGAACTAATATAGAAGATATATACATAAAAAATTCAGCTTGTGTTTTAAATGCTATGGGCAATGAAATGAACCCAAAGTTTTATTGTTTGTGAAATACTTTTTCATGTATAAGTGTTTTTAGAAAAATGAAGTTGTGAATGTATGGAAAAAAGGAATATATACGTATATTTTTACCCGTAACTTCTTTGCATCTCAAAATGTTTCTTAAATTTGGGTTCAGTTCATTGATGTTCATATTTTATAACTTGTGCACAAAGTAAAATAGGATTACTGCATTACCATTTTGTGTAGCGTTAAATGTTTTTGTTAAATTGGATTAAAATTTACAGAAAATTTTCCTATTTCTCAAAATATATTTTCAAATAATTTTTTTGTATTTATAGCATTTTGTATAATCATTGACAATACCTCTAAAAAAATTTAAACAATTTTTTTTTAATTTTTCAAAATTTTTCCTTCGAACGTAGTCGGATACCTTAAGACATCAATTTCTTTCACTTTGAAACAAAATATTTTCATTGTATGAACGATATCAGCTCCGAGCCTTTAAAGCTTTGTTTACCAATTTTTATTGAACGAAATCTACTCCAGTGATTCGTCACTCACGATTTCAGCTATCTCAGGTGAATTGAATTTGGATGGCATCCAAAATATTTCCCATGCTTGAAAGTCATGCCAATGTCACGCAACGGTTTACATTAGTTTGAAATATTAAAAACACTTATTAAAGATTTACTTGTTTACATAAACTTTCGCGCTCGCAATTTGGTTGACTCCCTTTTTAATTAATGACGGATTATAGCTCGGGTGATTTGAAAGTTTTTAATTTGATTTTTCTTTTGAATTTTGAGGTCTTTTGAATTTTCCTAAAAACATAATGCAAAATATCCCCGTTAATTTTATTTTATATTTAGACATATTACAAAATTATTCATTGATGATTTTACTATTTTTAATGCATTCTAAGACTACAGTACACAATATATTCAATCGAAAAATTTCTAACTTTAAGCACAATAGTTGATTATTGTACTGTTTATTTTGAAGTTATAATTGAATGAGTTAAATGAATGAATCGTTGTATACGAGTGCAAAATACTGTAAACTCTTTATTCAAATGACAATTTTTTTGAATTGACTGTTTGAAAAAATTAAATCTCTTTAAATTATAACCGCTTAATTTATTAATATATAAATAACTCATAAGTAATTTTATTTATTAAATTATCAAATGTTTAAAATAAATCTTTAGTCATTTTAATCATAAAATTATCGTTTTTTCTTACTGCATGGATTTTTGGGGGAGAATAAAATTTTATTTTGATTGCGTTATGTCCGAATTAAAATTATTATTGCTAATTTATAAATTTTATAATATTTATTAAACGTTTAAATATAAAAAAATAAACGTTTACAATCATTTTTAACTTAAAAATAATAATGATCTTATTTTATTATACAATTTTTTAAAAAGAAATCCAACTTTTCTTTTGGTCTTGTGAGGTCCAAACAAACCACTGAACTTTTTCTCTTCGAAAATTATTATTTTCAGAATTCAAATATTTATATAAGCAATTTTACATATGCAACCCAACATGTTCAGAAATTTTTCACTTCTAATGTACATTTTTTCAAGATCTAATATTTATCTCTGTTATGATCCCGAGACTTCATCTGATCAAATCATTAATGCCGATGATAAGTTGAGGATAACACCGTAGCATTTTATCTACAAGCAAGCAGCATTGCTAATATCGTTTAAAACACACCAGAGTGCAAATATTATTTCAAGCGAGGTATTATGTAATGTTTTTTCTAAAATCATTAAATTAAAAATAGTTTAGATTAAAATTAGAATTAATTTAAAATTATGTTCCATCGAATCAATCCCAAAAATATTACTTCATACAATTGTTTTTTTACAAGTTTTTGATTTTAAAAAAATTGTCTTTTTTTACGGTATCAATTTAAACAAAAAATTGTTTAATTTTTAATTAAATTAGAAACCGAAATTCCACCATAATATTTTATAATACAAATATTTTTTGAGATATCATTTAATGTGCAAGCAAGCTGCATTACTAATATCGCTTTAATGTGTCCGTCCATAAACACAACAATGAGAGTGCAAATATTATTTTAAGCAAGGTATTATGTAATGCTTTTCTAAAATCATTAAATTAAAATTAGAAATACCGGCGTTCCCTCGAATAAATCCCAATAATATTACTTTTCACAAGTGCTTTTTACACGATTTGGATTTTTAAAAAATTGTCTTTTTTTATGGTATCAATTTAAACAAAAAAAATTGCTTAGTTTTTTTTTATTACAATACTTTATGTAATATTTAGTTGAGTGATTTTCTTCATTATTGAAAACTAAAGAAGAAAGATTTTGTTAAATATCTGCGGAAAGAGATATGACATTAATTCAAGACAACATGCGCTTTGAAACATATTACCCAGACATGTTAGTGTTTAGTGAAAAGGGACTCTACTAAATTAGGAAGGTCCATGTACTCGGCAAACAGAACAAGTGTTAGGTTATTAAAATAACACAACTTCAATGTCAGACAAAATTTTCCATTTAAGTTTTGACGCTTAAGCGAATATATTGTTAAGGGAATTGTGAACATTCCACAACATGAATTGAATAATCAATACTTCAACCGAACCAAGAGCGATTAAAAACCGCTCTAATGTACTTACAAGTTATAGGTAACACCAGAAATTCCTATTAGGTTAACAGTTCTTATATAACAATTTAAGCTTTCCACCATTATACACATAATTTCATATTAATTACACAGGAAAAAAAATCTTCTACATACATGTATTTAAAAGATTATTACATTTTACAATTAATGTGAAAAACATGCACTTTGAAACTTGAATTAAAAAAACTTCAATTACTTGTATAAAAAATTAAAGTATTGTAATCGTAAAAAAAAATTGGACGAGATTTTGAAAAATCTCCACGTTATTTGGTTTATAAATTTTAAACCAAATTTGTACATTTCTATCAAATTTTGAATAAAATCCATTCGGAGAAAGTCTATCTAAGTACAAGTGTACTCGATAACCACAAAACAAAAAGATCTAAAGGGATGAAATTTGGTACTCAGAACTAATATCTTAAAGTGTAGATCCATATCAAATGTGTAATCAGATTCACTAAGTAGTTTACCCTTTGTCGTTTGTACTTTTTCATGAATGTAAATTATGCAGCAGAATGCAGTTACTGAAATAATTTAAATTTAGTATGTAATCTTGTGGCAACAATCGTAGTTCTGTCAAATGTCGGCGTCCATAACAATATATTAGATAGGGCCGCGGTAGCCTGGTTGGTACAGCGTCCGTCTCGCAACCGAAAGGTCGCGGATTCTGTCCTCATCTCGGCCAAAGAGCGCCGTGTAGGCTAATGGCAGTTGGGGCACGTTAAATAGGTCGTGACTGCAAAGTTCTCCGAGCTCCCATAGTAAAAGATATCTCTGAGGGTACTGAATCAGGGATAAGTCGGTCTCTGATTGGGATCTAAATTGCGACTTGAAGATGGATGGATGAATGAGTTCGACCACCCCCTAAGAACGGCTGTGTCGTGTGTGTTCGAGTACACAAAGTCACACTTTCACCTGAACGGTGCTCATTAACAATGAAATGCGTACACTTCTGCCTTCATTCGAAAGAGCTCCGCTCGTTCTGGCTTGGTATGACCCACTGGCATTAGCCCCACCACCACCACATATTCGATTATTTGAATGCCTGGTTTAGCAAGTAATCGAAAAATATAGCATGTTGGCTTTAGTAAAAAAAAAAAGCTAGATTCTTGCCAAACATTTGTCTTCTGTCATAATTGTTCGCCTATGGCATACAGTTAATGCACAAATATCGGTTTTCCTTACTATATCATGAAGCCCACAACTCTTATGATTAAGATAAAAATCTTTGCAATCAGTCTGTTTACGATCATGTTCCATAATTTTATGCGGAGGTGGATATCAAATAAAGCTTTTATTTGAGAGTATGTATATTTCCCTCCCTTTTCAGTTACTGTATATTGATGGAATAATATTTAAGTTGTTACACATGTAAACAACATGGAGGTAACAAATCTCAAGATTGCAAATCTCGTAGCATTTAATCGCATTCAGATATACGCGCATATACAGACAGAATACCAACCAGTCGGAGAATATAATCCAAAATCTACTTCAGGTATACAATTCTAGGAATAAAACTAACTATCAAAAACAAATCCTTCTAAAAAAATATCTTACTTGTTCGTTTTTTAATTACGTTCATTTGCACAGGCAAATGTATTTTCCGAGAATTTTGATAGAAATCTACACTATTGATATAAATACAACATATTGTTTTTGTCGTGTCTATAAAGGTGCAAATAAAATTTCTATTCCACCCAAAGTCTTGGTGATGAGATCTGCCAGTTCTGGAGCCCGATGGCCATCTCAATGAGTGGTGCTCCGAGGAGGAAGAGGGAAAACATGTTCAGTTGGGATAGGATTTAATACCAGTGGGTGATATCTTCATGCCCTTGAAAAGTCCAGTACGTTGCCGAGCTATTGTAGAGGAGAGGTTTCTTGGGCAGTCTAGGTCAGGGATTGTTGCCTTGCCAAAATGTTGATTGTAGATCCTACGCCTGACTGTTCGGAGCTGTTCTCCATCACGTGCTTCCTTTGCAAGGGCATCTGCACATTCGTTCCCCTCGATACCTACATGAGCAGGAATCCACTGGAGAATACAACATTAAATTTCCTAAATCTTACTTGTTGCGCGTTCTCAGACTGACGCTTCGCTTAACGAGCATGATTTGTTCCCGCATAATGCGAATCGTCTTTAAGTGAAGCAATTTTTTTCATTTGGATACAATAGAAAAACTTCATTCTATTCTGAAAAAAATACTATTATAACTTTATAGTTACGTTAATTTTATTTATAACGTATGATTTGTTTACAAGAAACTTATTTAAATGCATTTGTCGTTACTGTCTGTCCACGACAAGAACTCTGCTAGACGATCGTCTATGTTTACGGCGGGCGCTATAGAAATGGGTTACGGTAGGAAGAGTTCATTTAGGGGAAGTAGAAATTCATTCAAATTTCTCACGTTGGTGCATTTAGCGCCAAACTGGCGATATTATGTTTTATTGCATTTTAATTTTTGAAAATATCACAGAGATGAAAATCATTTGCTTACTCGGAATATTGAAAACATCTTATTCTAATGTTGTAAATATACAAAGAATAAAGTAAGTCAAATAGAAAAAAACTGAATAATTATTTGTATGTGTAACAATTGCACAAGAAGGGGGGAAAATATTAAGTAAAATCCTGCATGACAAAAGATGAATCGTCTTCATTTCATTTGTTTTAAAGGAAAAGAATACCCCCCCCCCCAGACTTCCGTCCGATTCCACCCATTCAAAGTGGATCTTCCCACCCATTCAAAGTGGATCTTCCCAACTTCCGAAACGGATCTTTCTGAAGCACCCGCCGTAAACACAGACTATCGTCTAGCAGAGTTCTAGTCGTGGACAGACAGTAGCTACTCTTCAAAATTTGGAGAAAATGACACTCCATTCCCCTTCGTTAAATGGATTTGTAGCTTGTTAATTACTGCCTTATAAGGGCGATGCCTGTCAATTAGCGATACAATAATTCCCCATGCTTTGAACATATCTTATTTCAATGGAAGGCTGCTATCTCCCATTTTCTTACAAAATCTAATTCGAAGCTTTTTCCACAAACTCTTCAGTAATTTTTCCCCTAAGTTCTTCTCGTCATCTGATCGTGGTTCAAAATTACGAGGTCCGTCCCAAAATAGCCCTCGTGTTGCTTTAAAACGGGACGTTAATATAACTAAACTAAACCCCTAAGTTTTCCCCCCAGCTCTTTGATGTATTTACTGTCCATAATCTTGCCGATTAAGGTTCGACAGACATTTGCTCAAACCGGAGTCGGGTGAAAAGTTTAACTCGGCTAATAGAGGCTAAAACTCTTTAATTTGATGTAATAAATTGCTACAAAATTTTTAAAGATGCAGTTTGTATATACTTGAAGTTTGATTAATATACATTAACACTAGATTTACGGATGTAGATTATATACCTATTTTTACGGAAGTGAGCCAATTTGACTCATACAAGAAAATTGAAGTTTTTTGCAAAGAAAATAGTTCCAAATCAATTTAAATAAAATGTTTATTATCAAAAAATTCATTGAAAAAAATTTTTTACATACAAACTCTGTTTTTGAAACATATTTTCCGCAAACATTTCTATTACATTTAGCACAATGGTTTGTACATACGTATGTTTCTTTTGCACGTTTGTTGAACTTGACAATTCTTCTGTGAGTCAGTAGCATGCATTTCTGTCATTGGAATGGAAGTGTTCTCAACTTCTTCTCTATATTTACCTCTTAACTCTTCAGCCAATTGGAAAATAAAATCTTTACTTGAAATATTTACTTGAGTCGTCTCTTTACACAGAATCCAAGCATTGATATCTGCTAAATCTAAAATGTTGTCGAAAACTTGAAGAGGCCATCTGCGTGAACCCTTCTATGAGTGAATTAGCTCACAACCTTGAAAATGAGTATACCACATTCGATAATGCCAAATGAAGGGGAAGAGGAATGAACATACACTGATGGAAAAGAAAATCCCAACACTAGGAAGGAGCTGTGCTGGATAAACAAAATTTGGTAGGCGTGTTTATACATCTGAAAGATGACGTCGATTCAAATTTCGAGCTACGCGCGTAAGTGTGGCGCTAGTAGCGACACTATGAACATGCAAATGGGGTTTGCTTTAAATAAGCGCTGTAAGGCTCGTGATCGTTATTTACAGTTGAGATTTGACGTAGTGGGTTAATGTTAGTCAAGGATGCCTCTGAGAAGACGAAGCCATTATCAACAGCTCACTGAGTTTGAACGTGGTCGGGTTGTAGGGCTACGAGAAGGTGGGATTTCTTTCCGCGATATTGCTGAAAGACTTGGCAGGAATGTATCCATTGTGCATGAGTATTGGCGGCAGTGGTCAAGGGAAGGTACTGCCTCAAGACCAGGTTCCGGGTGGCCACGTGGTACTACTGAGAGGGAAGACCGTCGTATTCGGCGTATGGCTGTGGCTAATCGTACTGGTCTGCAGCTGAAATTCGAGCTGCAGTTGGCATTACAGTGACACAACGAACTGTTACAAATCGGTTACTTCAAGGACAGCTCCGAGCCAGACGCCCTGTACAGTGCATTCCACTGACTCCAAAACACTACCGTTTGCGACGTGAGTGGTGTCAAGCTAGAGCTCATTGGAGGACGGAGTAGAGATCTGTTTGTGTTTTCTGATGAAAGCCGGTTCTGCCTTGGTCTCAGGGATAGCCGTTTATTGGTTAGGAGGCCAGGTGAACGCCTGCTAGTGACCTGTCTGCGGCCTAGACACACAGGGCCTACTCCTGGAGTTATGGTTTGGGGAGCAATTTCGTATGACAGCAGGAGCACTCTCGTGGTTATCCCACGTACCCTGACTGTAAATTTGTACGTCAATCTAGTGATACAACCGGTTGTGCTGCCATTCATGAAGAGCGTTCAAGGGGGTGTTTTCCAACAGGATAACGCTCGCCCCATGCCGCTGTTGTAACCCAACATGCTCTACAGAGTGCCGACATGTTGCCTTGGCCTGCTAGATCACCAGATCTTTCTCCAATCGAGCACGTATGGGACATCATTGGACGACAACTCCAGCGTCATCCACAACCAGCATTAACCGTCCCTGCATTGACCACCCAAGTGCAACAGGCATGGAACTCCACCCCACAAACTGATATCCGACACCTGTACGACACAATGCATGCCCGTTTGCATGCTTGCATTCAAAATGTGTTCCTAAAATTTCTTTACTGTACAATAATTTTTTCTTGGTGTTGGGATTTTTTTCTATCAGTGTATATTTCATTACTTAACTAAAACCCAACGTATGTTTTTAAAAAGTAATATTAAATTTATAATATAGTGATCAAATTTTTAATGAGTCAGATTGGCTCGGTCCGTAAATCTTGTGTTACAATACACCCAGGAGATGCTTAGAAAAAAAATCGAAAATTCTGTAATATGTCAGAACAGTAATAGAACAAGTAATCGTCATAAATATCAACGGACATTTGAAATTCTATTTAAATCACAGAGCATAGTTGTTGTTATTGTTCCGATTACTTTTTTATATTCAAAAAAGAAACATTGTAGGGACATTTTTATCGACAAAGAAATTCTTCCGCGCGTATTTATAAACAAAGTCAAATATAAAGAATTTTTATATAAAAATTTATTTATTTTTAAATAACAAAACTTGATTTCAATTTAACAAAAATTTTGACGATAATTTTCATTAACCCCTTAAACGGTTTGAATGCGCATCACTTTATCGCAAGTTTATATTCTGAAACCTCAATTAAGCTTATCACTGATTACAATTCAATAACAGAATTACGTGAAATACAATAATATATTCAATGGATTCTATTCTCAAATATTCTATGGATTTTCATTTGAAAAAGAGCGGCAAAAAACTCTGGTAGAGAATTTAATTGACATTTCAAATACCAGTTAAAGGGTTACTTATTATCACCAAGCGTAATAATACTCCCACAATTAAAGTTATAGCATTGAATTTAATATTTATAGTTAGAAATTCATTTTCTATGCTTTTGTTTTAGTGAATATGCGAATTAGCGTATGATAAGATATATCGTTTTTAATTAATACTATTACACAACTGAGTCTTCATGAACTGATCAAATGTATACTTTTATCACTTTAACTCTTGAAAATTCCTTCTGAAATTAGTAATAAGAAAAAAAAATATTGCGAATATGCACAAGATAATAAATACAGAATTGTTTTCCACACTGTGTCAACGTATATAGACAATCTAATCTACTGAAAAATAGATTCATTATTGCTGCGTTCCTAGAGGTCAACTATTAGTAAAAACTAGCTCTGGTTAACACAGAAAATAACAACGAAACAAATCAGAAGGTTTAACCATTTTAATAATGTATAAAAAAATAGTCATTAGAGAGTAAACAGTATAAAAATATGACTACTTTCGAAATTATTTAAAATCTTTTTGTTCTACTAGACACAGTCTGTGGGTTGCGGAGGGTGCCCAGACCCCAGGACTGGGGGGGGGGGGGGGGGGATTAAGAATTAAAACAAGAACAATAATAATGTTGCATACTAAAAGTCTACAAGCTTGTTTCCATGTGATTGGCTGACGCCTTAATTAGGCAAAGATCGCATAAGCGAAGAAAGTTCATTTATGAATAAGGAAATCCACGTCTGACTTGTTAAGACAGAGCCACCAGAAGTCGAGGCTGAGGCTGGGTTCAAATGGACTTGCAAACCATCAGCCATCAACTTTTGTCTATATCTAATTTAATATTTTTTTTCAGACCTTTGCATTGCCAGTTACTGAATATAATAAATGCTGAACTCTCTTTCAGCAAATTAAAATGAAATAAATGATTCTCATCGGTCAAGCATACTGGTAGAATGCTTAGATGCTCTTGCTATGCTAAATATCGAAAAGGAAATTGGAAAAATTGGCATTTTCCTGGATTAATGAATAGCAAAAACAAAATCACGCATTTTATTAAATAAATATGCAAATGTTCGGTTGTTTTTTTAATTTAAAAATTTAGGGCTTCAAATGGTTTCTAGCACCCGGGTTCCTTCATAGAGAAGGCCGGCTCTGTCGTAATCATCTCTCTGAATAATTTCAAATATCAGTGAGACTACGATGGTGTAAATGCTATTTCCTCTCTCGAAAACATGAAGAGGTTCGACTGATTAGACAGACAGTGGCAAACTGCAGATAACTACAATTTTCATTCGTTTCCTTTCCTGTTTCTCACTTCGAAACGCGATTTGTCACTAAACCAATACAAATATCAGCGTCAAGAGATACGGTTTTGCTAGTTCGGAGGCAGTTCCTGTGGTAGATAAAACACCCGTGCTCTATGATAAGTGCTTAGAATGGAAAAAAATGCTAAAACATCATCGGGTAAGTTCATTAGATAATTCATAAAATATTTTCTGAATTTTCGGGAAGTTGACTAAGTAACAATGAGGTGAAATTATTATATGATGAATATGGTATTATGATTTTCTTTTTTCTAATAACCACAAAAGTTACAAATAATCAAAATGAAAACATTCGTTTGTATATCTGCTTGAGTTTCATACTAAGAAATGCAATAAAGTAAGGTGATAAAATCCAGATGAATTTCTTAGATCAGAGTCTCCGATTCTATAAATTACAATCTCAAAAATCGGAAGGCAGATTCTGTCAAATTCGGTAACACAAGAAAGAAGAAATAAAATTTCAAAACGCTATATTTCCTTAACACTTACCTAATCATTATTAAAAATGTTCCATTGTATATGCTTATTACTTTATTTAATTATTCTGTGCATACTTGAAGCAGATTTTTATTTTGTTTATCATATAAATAAAAATGAATGTTTGTCTGTCTCTTATGCGCTGGCGTGCCACTCATCCGATTGTGATAAAACTTTGGCAACTTATTACTTGCACTTACGGAGTGGTTATAAGCATAGAAAAATTATCTAATACATAAAAAATATTTTTGGATCTATTTACCGCATCTATTAACCAATGATTAATGAATTTTAGCCTGTACCTTAAGCGTTGCCGTACCGCTTATCCGATTGTGATAAAACTTTGACAAGTTATCACTTGTACTTACGGGATGGTTTAGGCATAGTAAAATTATGAAATCTTCTATATAAACAAAAATGAAAGTTTGTAAGTCCCTTACGCGCTGCTGTGCCTCTCATCCAATCGCGATAAAACTTTTTGCACTTCAAAAGTGCGGACTGAACCTAAAAAATCCAGGTTTTTCACATAACCAGTTGTATGCTGGATGCTTACGTGTCGGACAACAAGAAATTTGTTTCTGCTGAAGGCGGAAAAAAAAATACTGCCTACCCTTAAGATCTTGAATAATAAAGTAAGAAAGAATAGAATGAATACTATTTACACTTCTCCTTTATATATCATTCCATTTCAATGAATGTATTCATTTCCGATACGAAAATAAATGTTATTCTTTCTATCATTCCTCATTAAACAAGACAGTTGTTTTAAACTTCAAGCGATATTTCCAAAATTATTTCTTTTGCCGCAGCAACGCGCCGGGTACTAGCAAGTTGACCATAAAACTGAATGTGTATCTGAGTATCATGTATTTTGGAACTCTCTAGGACAGGTCAAGAACTATCAAATTCAGCATAAATATAATTTTTAAATGTATAAATTGAGATCTAAATTCTTTATTATATAAAAATTAAATTTTGATGTCATTCCAGCAGACAGTCGATGTCAGCAGCGGAAATAATTTGAGAAGCTCTGGTTAAGAAAGCCAGATACGAATAAATAGCATATCTTCGGGAAAAAATGCCATATATTTATTAATTATATTGTATTAGGTTGATAACTATGAAACAAGCATTTTCTGTTTAGTTTTACTGTCATTCAACGCCCGTTTCATAGTTTCCAACCTAATATATTACAATGCTTTTTGTAAACCAGCGGGAGTATTGTTCTTCTCTCCACTTTCTCATATGCTACCTCAATAAAGCGAATGTCATATTTAAGTTCGTGGTATATGAAAAAGAATTGAACATTCACTCCGGATCTCCTCTTTCACCAAATGGTTCAAAATTTTGATTAGTTACAATTTTAAAAAGAAAAAAAACCCACACAAATCTAATTCTATTTATTTAGAACATAGTGCAAATAAATTTTTAATAAAATTTCAGCAGTTTTTTTTTTCAGAAAATGACATAATAATAAAGTTATATCTTATCTTTAGTTTTATGCTGGTATAATATGTATTTTATTTTTTGTTGTATATAATCATAAAGCAGAATTTTTTAAATATTTATTTATTTAAGCTTTACAAAACGTAAACTGACACAAAGAACTATTGTTTATGCTTCTTTTTCCCAGAGTCAGAAACTTTCTTTATCAAAAGAATTTCTTTTAATATTATTCTCCTTCATTCGCATGAAATCTTTTGGATATTTATAAATCAATATTTAGTTGCATGAAACTTATGGGTATTTTTATATTTAACAATCAAACATAGGTTAATAAAGAATATTAAGTTCTCCAAAATCTAATAACTCAAATGTTAAGAGTGTGTATCCATAGCCAAAACCTAAAAAGTGCATTTTCAAAAGCAGATTATTTATATGCATAAAGAAAAGTATTATGATTTAATTTGCTTTAAACTGTATTATTATATACATATGCTATCTTCTGATGAAATTTTAATACGCTTGTGTTTTTCAAATTATATAGCGTACTCAAGTCAGTGTGTGAATAATGAAGAGAAGAAAAATGGTCCCATGGAAGAATGGACAACAGATTCTTCACCAATTTCTACAAACACTGAAATTGACTCTGAAACAAGAGAAAGTGTATCTTCACTTTCTTCAACATCAATCGATATCAATATTTTAGAGGATCATTCAATGTTAGATACAATTGATGGTTCAGACAGAACTGAAGAATTACTTAATGCAACTTCAATATCAACAGAAAAAGCCAAATCAATAAACTCGGATGATGAATCATATCAAAGTTGCTCATTAATAGAATCTAACAGTCCTAGTCCTACAAATATAAATACATATGCACACAAGAACAATTTGCTTGATTTTTCACCTGAAAATAGAACCGAGGAAATTAATGGCAACTACATTAAGGAAAGTACAAGTATATTAAAAAGTAATGATCTGAACAGAGAAGTAGAAAACACAAAGGAAAAGAGTGTATCTTTGAACACCATTAAGATAATTACCTTAAATGAAAATGAGGATCAAGATGTAATTCATGGAGTAAAGAAATTCACAACGGCATCTTGGAATCTAGTAAGTGCAGATAAAGAAATGCATTATACTGTGTTTAAATTCTGCTTGAAGCAATTTTATAGTTTTTCACTATTCTCAAAAGTTAAATATGCTTTCACAGTGATCTGATGATTTTAGCCAGACAGTAAATGAATAACTAAATATAGACCAAAATAGAACAGTGAACGTAAAATGTTTCTAAAATATTTTAAAATTCTGTAGAATCTAACAATTTGCATTAAATTCAGGAGGGGAAAAAAATAGAATATTTCAAAAAATTGAGTTTATAGAACACATTTTTAATTTTAAGCTATTTAGAGCATGATGAAATCAGATTAGTCCAATAATATCACAGTATCAAATTATTTATGGGTTGAAAATGCTTATTTTTAGAATAAATGCAAGTGTTAATAATAGAGAAAATATTTGGTGAATACTCAAGTAAATACAAAATACCAAAGAGCATGTAAGAATATTAATAGTCATAGTTCACACAGTCATTTTAAAGCATATATTTTTTTCTATAACCATTATAGTAAGATGTATTAGAAATGTGTCACTGCAAAATCACTATTCGAATATACAATATAATAACATTTTAAATAAGTGAAACCTAAAAATTGCAGCACTTTTAATCTAAAAATTTCATTGCTAACTGCAACTAGTAGCTTATTATTGATACACCATATACTATAAATACATCAATGAAATAAAAAGCATTAGTAATATCTGAACAATAACTTAAAAAAAAATATATTAGAATAGAAAAATCTTTATTTTGCTTAACTTTGAATTTAGGAAACGAATAAAATGAACAATTAACATAACCAATATATAGCAATACAATTAACAGATTGTTTCAATGTCTGTATGGCCCAATCTAAAATAAATAAAACATCCATACAACTAGGATAATTCTAATTTATTTAAATTTTAAGATTTTGAATAAATTTTAATTTCTTTGTCATTTGTATTCCAGTGCAGTTTTTTTTTTAAATTTATTCCTACATCTAAATTATTTTTTATTTATCTTATGGTACTAATAATTGAGAGAATGAACACAAAATGAATTATATATAAAGTGAACCTTTTCTTTTTATGTCATAGTTAATGTATTAAAACTGAACAGGCTTCAACATTAAATATGTTTACATTTGTTTATATGTATTACTAGATAGTGAAGATGTTATATGATTTAAAATTTTATGTATATACAATTTATTTCAGTACTTCCATTTGACTTTAATTAGTCTTGTAACAACATAATAGCAATGCAAACAAATTTAAAGATAAATTACAACACAACATGACATTCTAGAGGTCACTAAGCAGGTCATTTTTTATGAATATTTTCTGCACAAGCTGCAAAAAATGAAGGGTATAATTTCATTTTATGTTCAAAAATATTTCTTAGATGAATAATTAAGATTAAAGATAGTTATAAATATTTAAAGATAGTTATAATCAATTATATTTCTATACAGAGTGTTTCTAAAATCATAGAATGAATGAAATTTATGAATGGGATGAGTATACAGAAGAAAGTTATTTTTACATTGGAATCATAAATGCAAATGACAACTATTATCACTCTTTGTCTATGTAAAACAACTTGAGGGCAACACAGATTCAAAGGATTACAAATTCACACACACACAAAAAAAAAATTCATGTGGTTGGTTAAATAAAAATATTGCAAGTCATATGCATCATGACAAATACAGAGGAAAGTAGAATGCAATATTTACAACAAACATTTAGTGCATTTAAAATAAATCTAAAAAAATTTACCAATCTACAATTGCGTTGTTTTGCTAATGTTAAATTTGTATTCCATCAAACTTGTTGTGTGTTTAAGAAGTTCATAAGCCAGATAACAACCACGGAACACATGTGCACACTTTTGTCAAGGGATTATGTTACACGACAGCGGAACCTATGATGCCAAGTTCGAACCTCGAGAATGTACATTATTTATCCTAGTGCTGAATTAACAAATGCAACCCTCGTGGCGCCCTGTATTGATAGCAAAAGTCGCCATAGTGCCTGGCACGACAAAAACTTTCGTCGCCCACCAAAAACACTTGGTGTGTTAACATCGTTTGTCTCGCATCCAAGTCACTGGAGAGGGAGCAATGTAGTGGTAAGTTCATAAGCCAGATAACAACCTCAGAACACAAGTGTACACTTTTGTCTAGGTGTTATGTTACACAGCTACGGACCCAATAGTCCAGCGTTTGAACCTCAAGACTTTGTTGTACATTTTATCTGAAGTAACCATTTCTTATACTGAATATATTGCAAATTACAAAATACTTATAATTAAAGTTTCACTTTGAAATGATTGTAAAAGGTAAACCCCTGGACCAAATGTCGTCAAACAAGGTAATAGTTTTAAGAAGGTCAAAAAAATTTCTTTTCAGCCATAATAAAAAAAAAGTTCAAAAACTCAACACTAAGGGAGAAATGGCGCTGTATTCAATGTTTTAAAATAAAATACGATAAGACATTGCTGTAAATTATGTTTAATCGTTTCTGAAACGTGTTACAAAGCTTGTTCAATATTGCATCCGCCATTTTCTGGAAGCAAGTTAAATTGCATTCTCAACAGTAGCTCTTAGCATATCAGGAGAAAAGTTACTCACATTTTGGTGCATAGCTTCTTTCAGTTACTCCAAACTACTTACCATCATAAACAGTGCTTTTGAAAAAAAACAATGAACATGCTTTGTAACACGTTTCAGAAATGATTAAACTCATTTTAAACCGATGTCTCCATGTACTAATTTGCTTACCAATACTGCAAACAGAGCCATTTCATAATTGGTGATAAGTTTTTGAACTTTTTAATTTTTGGCAGAATAGAAGTTTTCATGATCACCTTATAAGTATTACCAAGTTTGATTACATTTGCTCTAATAGTTTTCCTTATATGACCATTTAAAAGTGGAGCTTTAATTATAACCACCCTGTATATTTATATGATTATTAACATGGAATTATAATTTATTTATAGAGTGTAGATACATTTCAAATGAATAGTGAAAAAAATTATTGGACTGCATAGCTCAAATAGGCAATTAAAAATTATGAAATACATAATTTCATTTAAAATCAAATGAAGCCTTACATTAGCATGAAAAAAAATATTAAAAAAGGTGCAAAAACTAATATATACTTATATAGTTTCCATATCTAAACAATAAGTTTTGGTAACCTTGTAGGGGAAGCTAATTCTTCTTAATCGGGTGGTATTGACCCATATTCGCAGACCATGACATATCTATTTTCAAAAATAATGATGAATAATCCTACATAATGCTTGAAAATTTATAAACACTACTACACTATTTATCTCTAATTTTTGAAATTTAATTTTACCAATTTCATTTCTAAGATAACACACATAAATGCACATTTCATTTTAATTTTTATAGGAAGCTATTGTGGTATCATTATATACTCTTCCAGAGCCAAGATTATCAAAGGTAAGAAGACTACATTATTTAATTAATACTAATTGCTATTTTCTTATATAAAATCAATCTTTTTCAAAATAAATGATTTTATGAAAACTATAAAAATATTAAATGCAGTTACTTTATTGTCCTTCTTTATTCAAATAAAAAAAATTACTAAATAGAAAGATAGCAAATTCGAAAATGCCAGTGTGTGTGTGTGTGTGTGTGCATATACACATATATACTTGGAAGATGAACATTTGGGAAGCTTAAAACATTACATTCAGAATTTTCGATTATTTTATCACTCAGGATTCAAAAACAGTGTTACTAAATGATGAATAAATTTTGCTTAAAAAGCAAATCAAGATTTTTAAAATGATTATTATATCTATGCCTATTAAAATGAAAATCATTTTGAAGAGCATCAATTAAAAAAATTGTACTAAAATATCAGAACATCTTGATTAGAAGAATTACACTTTAATGAGGCAAGAGCTAAAGAAGGTAGCAGCACAGTTTTACTTAGAAGTATGAGATAGTCTTCTTTAAACCATGAATCCAACAATTTTATTTGAAAGTCAAGAGGATTAAATATAAAAATTACTGAATAAATCAAATAAAAATGAAATTTTTTATATTAATTTACAATCAATTTATCCCATGTTAGTAAATATTAAATTTATAAAAAATTAAGATATGGTATAAAAATGATTTCCAATTTCCTTTGAACACTTTTCAAAAGACATATTGTAAAATATAATAATGTTTAGTTATACCGAAGTTTAATATAGAATTTGTGGAAAATTATATCATTCATGGTGGCATTTAAGAAACTGATAACTTAGATAAGATTAAAAAATATAAGGTAATTAGAATTTACTTTTCAATTATATTAAAACTACAGGTTTTTTTTTTATCACTAAGTTGATTGCTTTCAGTAAAATAAATCTGCAAACAAAAACTTTGAGTAAAATTCATCAATACAAATAATTGAGAAAGCAAAACAATCAAATTTGATAAATATGTTCAAAATAGTGATATTTTATTGCACTATTAAATATATAAAATGCAAACAAAATTATTTTTGTAATCATTAAAAATTTTATCCATATTTTTTTTCTTTTCCTCCTAAGTAATAAACAGCTTTTTATGACAATTATCTCAGTATCTAGTTTTATCTTAATTGAGATATATATATAGTTGGGGGCTCTATCATATAACAAAATAATTTTTGCAAAACAAGTAATTCTAATTAAATAAAAAGACTAATAAATTATGAATATTACCTTTAGGAACAACCAGTTGAAAAAAAGTTTTGCAAGGAGGTCTTAATATTGTCTCAAGGTGCCTTTTCTAAATATCCAGATGGATACTACACACTGAAACTTCAACAGCAGTTTATATTAATAAAGCAGGTAGCTATAATTTAGTATCTTTTAAAGCCCAGATTCTTTTTTATTTTATTTCCAGTGTTATATGTGCCTCTTAAATTCCTGCAATTTATATATATAATATACATATATATATATATATATGCAGTACCAACTTTTGAGTTTTTTAAATATTTCAGGAAAATAATGTATTGATGGAACTACTTTTAAAATATACAGACATCTTTGTAAATTCAAATATCCTGCAACTAGATAATAAAGTAAGTTTTCATAAAATATTTATTAATCTTTCAAAGTATTAGAAATTATTTTTCAATACATTTATTTGATTTACTCAATGCAATAACTCCGAAGACATGTTAGTTTTTAAGACGCATGTGATATTGTTCTGCAAGTAGATAACAAGAATCTTGTTAGTATTATCATTTTCTAAAGCTTCAGACAACACTAACATACGGATATTAGACATATGTTCAAATTAAATGCCTATTAAAACCACATACATGAAAGATTTTTCACAGAAACAGAAGAAAACTTATAACCCCAAACTAATACTCTGCAAATAGAATTCTGAAAAATTAAAATTATTATGCACAGCAAATATGCACTTTTATCAAGTTTTCCCCAGTTATTTTCTCAAAGATAGTAAAAGGGCGTAATAAATTAAACTGGCATTGCTAATGAAGAAATAATTGTTCTATGCTTCAGAATTGTTGTGCTAATAGACTGGTTTCCTCATTCGTTTCTAATAATGTCTATAGAAGCTTTAATGTTATATTTAAAAATTCACTAATCTCTTTACTTGGTTTCCAGATTAATAGCAGTCAAATACTAATGATGAGCTTTTAATTAAGCAATAAATTTAAAGGAGTTTTTTCCTATTACATGAACTGATACTGTCATATATGTCAGGTAGACCGAGAGACGATACGATTCGTTATACATACACGCAAAGAACATTTATTAGCATCAAGATACACAGGCACGAAAGAGCATAACAACAACAACAACTACACTAGCGTCTCAATCCCAACGTTTATCCCTACGGGAAGGACGAGTCCATCGCAAACCGTACTTTCTTAGGTAGGGACGTTGAATCGACAGGGGCAGCAGGGATAACGTTGTGTTTTAAATGTTGAGTTGTAGCTCAACACTTATCCCGGTTCAGATGAATCGTTATTTGCTGAGCACGAAGGAAAACGTTGTCGTTATTTTAGCATGTAATTATGGATATAGTTTACCCCTCTTTGAATATCTTTAAAAAACTGACTATTTCTTATACTTGGAAATGTTTTGCATTTCGTAAACGGATCATATATAATTTTTAGAAATGTATTAAATACAAAATGAAGATGAAGTAATATGGTATTGATATTTAAGTTTCCTAATTTGTAAATAAAACAAATCTTTATCATGTTGATTTTTTTTGACATTATATTACTTTTGTGTTTTATAATTTTAAGTAAATGCATGTTAAATTGTTGTAAGGATAATAAATTAAGGAATGAAATAACTTATTGAATTTAAGTAATCTGTTTTATGAGTAAAAGACTTATAATCAAAAGTTAATGACTAGGCCATCTTTATTATTTAAAAAAATAAGTAAAAAAAACTTGTATATAAATTTAGAAACATAGTTTTATAAAGTGTTAACTGTGAAAACAACTTCATCTCAAAGTTTATTTCCTTCTCTAATTATAGTGTTAAAATAGATATGGTAAGTTATGTAGGCATATATTGTAATATTCATTGTAAATCAAGACAAATCTTTATTCAATAAATAATTTTCTTATATGAATTCTCATTTTATTAATGTTTAATTGAGAATTACTTTGTTATATTATATTGTAAATATCAAAATTTTTTGTTACAAGTTATTCTCTTCTTGACAAATAAAACAAATTGAGTTTTATTACTTAATGGATAAATCTTGATATACGAGTCATAAAAACTTTGAAGAACCTTTTTAATGCATGAAATAAAACTAAATTTCAATTCATGTTTCATTGATAATTTAAATTCATTTATAACAAATTAATTACATTTAATTTATTACACAATTATAAATATGCTTAAAATATTTTCATTTGATGAAGTATTTTATTAGTTCAATTAGTATTACTTGAAAATAACATCTGTTAACAATTTAAAGTTGCAAAAAATGGCATTTTATATTATTTTTTTAATATAGAACTATTTCAATTTTCTTAAGACTAGTGCAAGATTGTATTCAGTTACATAAATGTATTAAGATATAATTCATATGAATGTTTCGGAGGATATAAGTTTTTTTAATACTGTTTATATTAAAATTAAGGTTAATTTTTTGAAAATAAGATGCTGCAAAAATAATTTGAACTTTAATATTTCTGGAAGTTATTGAAAAAAACGCTATAATTTAATTACATTTTAAAAACCCCAGGATTGGTCCCCCAAAAACTTTCTTGCATAATCTGTAATAAAGTTGTTACCTATGAGAATGATTTGCCTGGTATTTATGTACAATATAACTATTGTATGTAATTCAACATATACTATATTAAATTTTAACTTGTTATCTAGCATTACTATGGAATCTATTGTGTCTCCTCAGCAAGTTATTTAGAGATTAAATTGGTAAATAGATTGTTTGAGATCCATTTTTTTTTTTTTTTCAAATTTTATATAATTGTACTATGCCTATAACCAACCTGTAGATGTAAACAATAAGCTGAGCAAGTTTCATAGCAACCAGATGAATGGCTGAGGAAGGCATAACAGACATGCAGACAAACATTCATTTTTATTTATATAAATAAAATATGAATAAATCTATTCATGGCAATATCTTTCAATTATTATTCAGAGACAGAAAATCCTATTTGCAGTATTTGGGAATGAAGTAATTGTGCCATCTTACTTTTGTAAATAATTACAATACATATTAATTTATTTGAATAATTTTGGTTGGTTTCATTATGAGAATCATAAAATAATAATAATAATGAATATATTCCTTATCATGAACAGGTTTTATATGATTTTTCAAAATTTCCTCACCTAAATCTTAATGCTTCTCTTATTAAAATGATAGTGCAAGTTAACACATTCCTAAAGTTTTTACTACTTTGACAACAAAAGAGTGACAAAACGAAATTCTCATGTTAATGTTTATCAAACAATATACAAAGATATCCTTACAAAATATGTAATCATGATAAAAATAAAAAATGACTTTGGCAAGTTCGTATGAATCACAAAGAAAAGAAAGCTAAATTTAGAAGAGCCTACAGAAGCAAACTGTTTTTTGAGATGCAATCTATTTAACAGACATAGGTCACAAATGGTGTAAAATGTTCAATATGTAATAAAATTAAATACAATATATATTTATTATGAAAACACGTGATCAAACAAAAAAAGATTAATAAATGACGAGGAAATACTATGCAATATTAAAACATATTAATATTTTACTGCCTATTTTGTTATGTATTTCATAATGTATATGTATTCATATTTGTCACATCAGGTAACCAGTTTGTTCAACAAGAATATTGGTTGTATTTGTTTTCAGATAAATTGTTTAGATATAAGTTCATATGAATGCGTTTATCAAATAATTTAACTTTAAAATTATGAAATTAATATAATTGTCTAACTTAAATATTTTTACTCTGTGTATGGTGATTATAAACTTTTCAAATAGAGACTGTTGCGTGACATCATGGCACTGTTGAAAATGTAAATAACCCTTTCATCTATCTTCTAAATTTGATTGTATTGTAGCTTCACTTTTTAAAATTTGTTTTATAAAATTGCTCAGATATTAAGTAAAATACTTCTTACTTGACTTTCAATAATAGGCGAAAATGATGCGATGAACTACATGATAAACTAATGAAAACGATTTGGATTTCTGGGTAGTAATGTAACTTATTATAGAGAGGAAAATATTATTAAAAATAAAAATAATTTTCTACAATTCAATAGATATAATTTAAAAAATCCAATGTAAAATTTGTTTTTTAGTGATCTTTTTGTTTATTATAGTGGAAAAACGGCAAATTTCATTTTAAAAAACTAATTCAACTTTATTAGTAGTATATAAAAATATTTGCCCACTATATTATTCAATTATTTCATTCATTGAAACAAGTTATGTAAAGAGTGGATAAAAAAATGAGTCCATTTTTACCCTTGTAATGTGTTAATAAAAGTGCATTTTGTTATTTAGTCAAATGTTACAAACAATTTTTGTTTATATATTATAATTATGCTAAATAAACTAGTTAATCTGTAGAACTTTAGCTCTCGAAAATTGGGTGAACTTGAAGATAACTTAAAGATTGTGAATAGATATGTTACCGAAACTTTTTATTAAATACAGCATAAGAAATGAAATTTTTAAATGCAGATTTTTTCTTTAATATCTTGGATGCAATTCAGTTTCTACATTGGTATATTGCACTTAATTATTAAAAAATATAGCATTGCAGTTTTATTCGATTTCATCATTTGAAAAACTTAATTTGAGCTATTACACTTTAAGAAACAAAAAAACCTAAACAAAACTTAGTAGAATATTATAAATATAGTATATATATTATAATTCTATTATTTATTTTATCGTTTTTCAAAATATGTATAATAATGTTAGATGAACATTCTAGAAACAAAGTTACAGCAAATCTGATAAGTCAAGGAACAAAGTAAATAGAATGAAAGTAATTTTATTTGAACTTGTTTTGAATATTTACTTACTAGCTCATTTTTGTGACTTAGTTAAGGAAATCGAAATATGAATGGCTGATAAGTATAGACAATATATTATCAGTTAACATAGGAAACATTGTGCATGCTCAGCTATAGGTATAGGAAAAAAAATTTTATTCACATATAATATAAGAATATTACAGTACTAAAGAATATTTACAGATTGGTATACCCATAACACTAAACTTAACTGAATGCCTGCAAAAAATTTCTTCAGTAAGTGATTAATGATTTTTAAAAAAACACTCACAATCTGCAATTTACAAAATTATATATGTAATTCTCATAATTTATAATAATAATAATGAAAAACAATTATGCCTGAACATTTGACCCAGTTAATCCAACAAACATATACACTGCATAATAGAAGACGCCTTGGATGTAGGATATTTTACTAAACTCTTATCAAAAATCGATTAATAAAAATAGCAAATTGTTACGCTTGTAACTAAATTAAAATATTAACACAAAATTATTTTATGTCTATTGAATTGATATATTTTGCTCTTATTTACAGTGTAAAATTTTAATAAGAGGAATAAACATTATTAAGAAGGTTTTACAATAAATAAAGACACATATTGAATGTACAAACTACATATAAAATGTGTAAACTTTATTAAGAATAAGATGATATATAGTAGAAAAAGTATTACAACTGAAAAACATGGCTACCATAAATAAAACTTCAGAATAAAAAATCAATGAAATAAAAAAGCTATAAGAAGAAATTATTTACCTAAATAATTTAAATTATAGTATATCTTCTCAGAAATTATGTAATGAGCTGCTTTTTATCGTTAAATAATGTTCAAGATTCAACTTGCCAGTACTACACCTGATTTTGAATAAACAATTTTCGAACACTCGGTATATTCTAAAAGAGACCCCATGAACCTATGTGTGAATGATTATAAAATTTTACTTGATTTTTTAAAAATAAGAATGACCCATCAGAAAAAAAAATGGTCAGCTGTATCTTTAGGGACTGCAGAAAATGCGAAATATCAGAAAACATTCTAAATCCAAAAAGTTTAGTTTAAATTTAGAATCAACAGCAACTCTTAAATCTAATGACATTATAGAAAATACTTCTGCAGAATTCTTTCAAAAAAAATTTTCAGTTCATTTGAACATACTGAAACAATGAGAAGTGTTAAGCTTAGGAATTATAAAAAATAGACGTACGCTGCTCTTGAAGGGTGAAGGCAAATATAACCATCGGCAGAATATTTTTTTTTCTTCTGATAATAAAGACATTATATTCATACAATCACATAAAGTTTACAAAAAATACAATCATAATTTAAGAGGCACATGCTGTATTGAAAGCTATATGAAACAGAATTTATGTTAAATAATGTTTCTATAAATATGATTAAATGGTATTTGTATTAAATATCCATTAAATAAGATGGAAGGTTACTGAAATATATGTTTTAAGCTAATATGTCGACAGCTCCTTCGGGAAACGTGACCATCCACAACAATACAAACACGCTGGGATAAGTGTTGAGCTACAACTCAACATTTAAAAGACAACGTTATCCCTGGCCCCTCTCTATTCCACGTCCCTACCTATGAAAAGTACGGTTTATGATGGATTCGCCCATCCCGTAGGGATCACGTTGAAATTGAGACGCTTGTAACAACAACTACTACAACGAACAAGTACAACACGAAAACTACGTCACACAGCCTGGAAGGTTCTCTCATCTGGCTGTTGCCAGATACATAACAGTTCCTCCCCGACAAAATATAGAGTCACAGGTAGAGATGCATAATCCACGATTTTTTCAATAACAAATAATTTTGCTATTGTTATTTTTAAATATCTGTTATTTCAATCATATTATTAATTAAAAATTATTAATTAATATTGAATATTAAATTTATTAATTTTAATTAAAACTTAACTAATTTAAGTAATGTGTGATTGAATTAATTTATCTATTTCAGCTTACTATTTTAATTCGGTTTCTTCATAACTTTATACTTAATTTGTTTATTGAAGTAAGCCATTTTCTAAAAAGGTTGAATTCAAAATATATGTCATTTCTTTAAAATGTTTACTATAGTTCAATATTTCACCAATAGATGGCTCGAGTAGTGACCACAATAAACGCAATCACAACATTACTTCACAAGCAGTTAAAAATTATCTATAGTGCATTGCAAAATGAGTCAAGGTCTATATTGTTACTACGCCCTTTCCTGTGAATCACAGGAAAGGGTGAAATTACCTTTCCGATAAATTTCAGTGATATGCAATTCAACGATCCGATAATTCCAAGAATA